>VXBQ01006524.1:1861908-1932714 GCA_013400175.1 Phainopepla nitens | reverse complement strand
AAAAAAAAAAAGAAGTAATAAATTCATAACGCTGTCTTGTCTCCAGTATTTTTTGGAACTCTTCGAGGTAGTGCAGAATATGAAACATAGAGTATTTGAGAAGTCTAAGGCCCTTACATGAGATCAGATTTTGAAAGGTGCATGTGTAGGAGAAAAAATTGATGTGTCAGTCTACCAGTGATGAAGTAATAACTTGAATGTGTTACATTTGCCATTTTTAATGACTATTTAATCATCACCTGTATATTTTGCAAGCCATTTTGGCAAAGATCTTAATCATATGCCAAGGACAAGCGAAGAAGGTTTAAACAGTAAGCTTCTTTACAGATTTGAGATGCTATAGATGCTATACACATCTATGCTGATCTTTGAAGTCTGTTGAACCATGTTGATTTAGGTCAAAGGAAAGATCTTGTCCATTTGATTTGTCAGTAGCAAGAGCTGAGGAACATCTGGAAATATTTCAGAGCAAGCATCTAAATTCAAATTCAAAAGATACCATGGCTACAGGTATTTATCTGCCTGTGTTGCTGCAGACACTTGATGTGCAGACACTCCTCTGTCACTCCAAACTGCCATCACAGGAGGAGAGTGTTCAATCTGAGATATTTTAGCTTTCAGGAGTGTCATTAGAAAGCTGAAAATTATTCATACATTCTCCTCCTCCATCCTCCAGGTCATCTGGATAAAAGGAGGTGTACCTTAAGTCTTTCCTCTCTTGTGTCTCAGCTTTCAAGATTTAGTGAGTGTGGAATAATTTTCATCAGTTGTGATAGCTGCTGAATATGCACTGAATGACTTGTTCCTTTCTAGTTCCTTGTTTATCTGTTTAATGCAACAAAACAGAAATAAAACTATACAGATCTCTTCCATCACATTTTATTTGTTGATTTGATTTGTGAGGCTTTAGGATAAAACTGAAGTCATAGAAATAAATCATGTAAGACATCTAGCCATAGGCATTTTCAGTGAAATAAGTTCTTTCCAAGAAGATTTTGACTTGTTACATGAAAATTAGCTTCTGGCAGGAGGAATCCATATTTCACAGACCTTGGACTGTGTTTAATTTCTACAGGGCATGCCTTCAGCTAACAACACTGCTTGCAAATATGTGAGCATAGTATTGGTGTTTAAGAGTACAGCTAAAAAAAAAAAAAGAAAACAGTTTCTACTTGATACTATTTATGTCTCTTCTGAACAAAATGACACTGTGGATTCTTTTTGAAGGCAAAAAGAGTGTCTGGCTGCTGCTGCTCAAGAGCATATTTAGTTTGAATAATCCAAAGGTCACTTAAAATTGACTTTTCTATTGAACCTCTTCTATTGAATTGGACTGTATTTCTCTTCAGAAAATACAGTAAAATTAATTTTTAAAATGATACCTTTAATTGAAAAATAAAATATTTAGATGTAATTTTCCAGGGAGATATCCTGAAAACACGCACGTGGTACATTTGGTAGATATGAGATACTTGTTCATCAGGAGCCTGGGAGCTCAAGAGACTGTAATTGTTTTAGAGATCAGGTAGAAGTATTGCAGGAACAGAGAGAACAGGACTTAAGATAGGAGCTGAAGAAAATGCAAGTTGAGACAGTTTGATGCCATAGAACCTGTCAAGAATTTATGACTGTAGGTGAGCTAAAACACTGTGGGAAAAAAAGGTTGGTCTTTGATAAACATAGGGTATTTGAAAATTAGGGATCTGAGCGGAGAGGGCAATCTGGGCTAGTGCAACCACAGGTAATCCTGAGGACTCTCAGGCAATATAAACTTACTGAGGAGAAATATAAAGACAGAGTGAACTAAGTGAAATGATATGATAAATACTCCAGATAGTTTATATTGCACACATCGATGAACATACATTCAGGCAAGGTACCTGTTTCTGTCTGTCTTCTGGGTCCCACTAAATCAATTCTACATTTAAAAAAGCCACACACCTCTCAGCCTCTCTGTCAGTTCTGGATTCAGTCAAACTGCTGTTAAACACCTTGTAAATGCTGGAAGATTCCTGCCTGGCAGTGCTTCAGCCTCTCGGTGCTTTCTGTTCCAGCTGGCGACGTGGGACTCTGAGAAGGGACTGAACGGCAGCCTCCAAGAGCGACGGCTGGGCAACGACTTACAAGGAGTGACACTCAAAGTGGTGACTGTCTTGGTATGGTCCTTTCTGAGTTCAGGAAACAAACTGCTCAAAATAAAAAGGATCTGACTGAATATTTTGGGCACTTCCTGCAGTGTTTTCCCCTATCGTTTCCAGTTCTGTATTTTTTGGATGAGCAGTTACATGAGCAAGGAAGATGGATGATGGCCCTTTATTATTTTATGTGAAGCTGTGCACTCTCAGTGATACAGAGCATTTGTTTGTTAGCTTATGCTGTTTTTCTGCATTGCAATTCCTACCAGGCATAGAACCAGCACAGGGCCTGAGTGCACAGGGGTGCGTTCCAGATACTATCCTCCAGCTTGGGTAGGCAGTTTTCAGCATTTCATGGATTTTAAGATCAGATGGGCCAATTATGATAATCTAATCTTGGCTCTTGTACACTGCAGGCTGTAAAATTTAATCAAGTGTTTCTTGCATCATGCTCATAAGTTCCCATTGAGATAAGCTATATCTTTTAGAAAGGTGTCATCTTTCCGAAAAAATCATTATGCTTTTGGGACTACTGTCTGTTAAACTCCAGAGTGGTAAAGAGCTCCTGCTAGCCAAGTGCTACAATAGGGGCAAATTAGGGCTTGAATGCATTCCTGGCTAAGATACTGTAGTCTGCAGACTGCAGAATATGGTGGGGTTTTTTTGTTGTTTTGTTTTCAATTCTCCTTTTCTGAATCACGGTACAAATAGGCAGTACCTAGAAGTACATATGTACATGAAAGGCACTGCCTCTAGCCCCATTTTTTTTAGCTCAATTTTTGCTGTAGCTGGTGTGAGAGGTGAGCAGATCCCTTCTGTGACAGTACCAGGCTATAAAGGCAGCCAACTGCAGTGGCCTGGGATTCCCCTGCAGGAGAGCAGGACATCCATCCCTAGCAGAAAACATACCACAAAATGCTGCATTTCCTTGGTCTCAAAACAGACTTCTTAAATTAAAATACTCCACAAATCAGTACCCACGAAGGTTATTCTTTGAATTTTCAAAATGTTAAATGTTCACAGAATTGCAGTGGTTTTAGCTCATGTTTTAGCATGTGCCCTGGATAAAGAATGAGGCCTTGTATGTAAAAGATGGCCTTCTAAATCTGGGGTTGAATTTCTTCTGGAGTCTCTGCTTCTTCTCAAGAACTATGGAAAAGACTCAAGTGCTGAGGCAGTGGTGTCTGGTTGGGAAGCTTCACAGTATCCCCTGTGACCCACAATTTTTGCATCAGAAGGTAACACGTGTCTCAAAATCCGTTCCAAGTTGTCCAGAATTAACTCAGAAAACACCCTTTTGCTGAGAGAAGCAAACTAAAACTCTTGTTTCAAGCGTCAGTTAAAATACTGTTTTGTTCTCAGGAAGAACCTTTTGTGATGGTGGCAGAGAACATCCTTGGGCAGCCAAAACGATATAAAGGATTTTCCATTGATGTCCTGGATGCACTGGCCAAGAATCTGGGCTTCAAGTATGAGATATATCAAGCTCCTGATGGCAAGTATGGGCACCAGCTCCAAAACAGCTCCTGGAATGGCATGATTGGAGAACTCATTAACAAGGTACACAGAGAAGAAGCTGCATTTTAAAAAATTACAGGAGAATGAATTAGAGTGAAGGCCCCAGTGCAGAATGCTTCTGAACTATGGATGGTTTGAGTGTGATATAAACTGCAGTTCGAGATGCTGTATACAGGAAAGGAACTGGAGAGTCTCTTGTTTTATTTGCTCCCAGCTGCTCTCAACATAAATTATATTGGTGTAAATCTATGTGTTTACAATTCTATAAGAATAGAGGTCATGTTTGTGTGTGTGAGGGAATGGCTTTAGAAAATAGAGAAAAAAATAAGGTATTCTCCTTAAAATATTGACTACTAGTATTTTATTTTTTGTCATTTTGTCTTTGAAAGTTGTTTGTAGATGGGACTTTATTCCTGTCATTCTGTGACAATGTGTTTAATCGAGACCAGTGACTAAGGACAATGAGTTTGACTCCCAAACAGGAAAAGTAGCCCCAGTAATAGGGGATCAGAATTTAAACTGATCTCAAGATTATTCAGTAATTTAAAACTGAGAGGACTAAATTTCTTAATTACAGTATTGCAAATCCAGGAGTAAGTTAATTGAACTCCATTTAAGTAAATGGGTAGAGTTTGTAGGTTAGAATCTCCCAGAGAATAAAATAAGTGTATTTTGTTCATGTTCTTGCAACCTGACATGGGACAAGTGTTAATCAAGAAGGAGAATCAAAGGAATTAATATTCCATGATACTGCTTTTTGGAGAAAAGGTTACTCTTCTGCAGTGGAGGTTATTGCTGAAAGTGAAAGCTTTCTCATTATCTTGTAAATAGGTGGCTCAGTATCTGTAAGGAGGTGTTTAGGAAGAAGTAGAAGCAATTAAAGCAATAGCAAACATGAGTGTGATAACAGGATTTTCTTCGTTGCTGCTAGGGAGCATAAAGAATTTTTAACTTATTTTGCATTGATATAAACTGTTTGAATTTCATGGATTTAAAAATAAGGTAAGAACTCCTGTTAAATTTCTTTGGAAATTGCTTTCTTTGAAGCAATAAAATATCTATTATGGTATTTTTTTAAATGGTACTTCTGCTACCATTTGTTCCACAGACTCCAAAGGGTTTCAAAGAAAACCTCCCTCATCAAATATTTGCTTTACATTCCCAACACAATTAGAGATAGGAAACCAAATGTAAATTCTGATTTTTTTTTTTTTTTAAGAGAACTCTTTTTATTGAGACAGAAAATACTGAAAACCTAATTGAAGCTCTTCAAATGTCCTGGGAATCTTATTTATTAACTCCTATCTTACCCTTCATCAAGTGTGCATGTTCTTTAAGGATTATCTACCTGCAAAACGTACTTGTTTTAAATATTGAAGTCAAAGCAGTTTCAGGAACAAAGTTGTCTTTGTGCATCCTTCCTGTTATGAGCTTTTTCCATCACTTTATTAATTTTAAAAAACAAACAAAATCTTCTCCCCGGTTGTCCTATGAAATCTCTTCATGAATATGGAAAGTTGGCAATTCTGCAGGGAGAAAAACAAACATTAGCTCTTCCCACCCTGCTATCAAATACACAACCTAAATAAATGGTGTTTCTTTCTTGATTGCTTACAGTGCGCGGGGTTAATATGGTTTGGAGTTTTAGGCCTCCTTTGGAAAACAAGTGAGGGATAAAATTTAAATAAGCTGCCCTTCTTCCAGAGAGGAGTCAGGGTCATGCTTTCTGTTCAGGAGTACCTTGACAGGTTATGTTTCATTACTCTTCTTCAGACCAGTGCAATTAACTAATGTTTCAATGGTGAAAGCGATTCTGGTTTTATTTTTAGAGAATTTATATACATGCATCTAAATGTTTTAAGTTAGAGAAGGAAAGGCATGGAGTCACTTGGTTCTTAAAAAGCTTCTCCTCAAGGCTCATGCCGGCCAACTCCTAATGGCAGGGAGCGATGCGATGTGCTGCATTTGTGTTGCAGAGAGCAGACCTGGCCATCTCAGCCATCACCATCACACCCGAGCGGGAGAGCGTGGTGGACTTCAGCAAGCGCTACATGGACTATTCCGTGGGCATCTTAATCAAAAAGCCCGAGGAGAAAATCAACATCTTCTCTCTCTTCGCTCCTTTCGACTTCGCGGTGTGGGCCTGCATTGCCGCAGCCATCCCGATCGTGGGGGTGCTGATCTTCGTGCTGAACCGGATCCAGGCGGTGCGGGCGCAGAGCGCGGCCCAGCCGAGCCCGTCCGTGTCCTCCACCCTGCACAGCGCCATCTGGGTGGTGTACGGAGCCTTCGTGCAGCAAGGTACGCGATGACAGCCCTGCCTGCCTGGGATGGGCTCCCAGCCCCACTGACAGCCCCACTGACAGCCCTGCCTGCCTGGGATGGGCTCCCCAGCCCCACTGACAGCCCTGCCTGCCTGGGATGGGCTCCCAGTCCCACTGACAGCCCCACTGACAGCCCTGCCTGCCTGGGATGGGCTCTCAGCCCCGCTGACAGCCCTGCCTGCCTGGGATGGGCTCCCAGTCCCACTGACAGCCCTGCCTGCCTGGGATGGGCTCCCAGCCCCACTGACAGCCCTGCCTGCCTGGGATGGGCTCCCAGTCCCACTGACAGCCCCACTGACAGCCCTGCCTGCCTGGGATGGGCTCCCAGTCCCACTGACAGCCCTGCCTGCCTGGGATGGGCTCCCAGTCCCACTGACAGCCCCACTGACAGCCCTGCCTGCCTGGGATGGGCTCCCAGTCCCACTGACAGCCTCCAGACAGGTCAGTGCTCATGGAATGGGCTGAAGGTGGAAGAGAAGGCCTGTATGGGGAAGTGTTATGTTTTATTAGCCCAGCTGAGCAAAAGTGGGAAAGTTTGGGCCTTTATGTCTTTTTTTTAATGCCTTTTCTGTCTCTCAGTAAGTCCAGAAAAGCACTAGCAGGCTTTTCCTCTCTGGGAAAATTGTTACACTAGAAATAAACTACAGAGCTGCTTGGTGCAGAATTGCAACATTTCTCCAGTGTCTCTGAAACTAGCCCATTTTTAATTGCTTAATGTATGGATAGATAAGAAATGTTTATGTTTTTGAATTCATGTGAGATAGTTCATCATCTCTTGGTTGTTTGAACTGAGTATGTAACTTGCTTTACACTCGGGAATCTCTAGGTATAGGACTAATCCAACTGAATTCAGTAGGACTGCTGCCATTAACAAAGTATTTTTTGTAACTAATTGTTCACAAAACCTGTCCACATGATTTTTGTGCCATATCTGGCATAACATATAACATATAATGTTAGTTGTATTCTTGGAAGGCAGGTTTTATTGAATGCTGACATATGGGTAAAGTTATTATGTTTTTTCTACCTTTTTTTTTTCATTGTGATTGCAAGCTTCTAAAGCTTCAGCTGGAAAATCCATCCTATTTCTAGGAAACTTGGTCCCCCATCTCATTAAGGTGGCACCACCCTTGATGGGTTTAAGTGCAGAGAAATACAATGAGCACAAACATATGCTGAAGTAAGTAGAACCAGCTGTATGGTAAGGCTTAGTCTCCTGTGATGCTCCAGCATAACTGTGCTTGAAGACTGCTGGAAAGAAATGATTTGAAATCTTGTAAAGGGTAACAAGTAATGACACTAATGTTTCAGTCTTTGCAGATTTAAATACAGCAAAGATAGCACACAAACCATTAGGCAGTTCTGTGGGGCTTTTTTCCAATTCTGAAAGGGTAATTGAAAACAGACTATTACAATGTTCTGAACACTGTAATGATTTAATTCCTGCATATTATCTGTGCTTCACCATTCAACTTTATTTAGGACATTTTTCATGTTCCTTTAGATTTGATCCTCAATAATTCTCAAGGGAAATATTTTGAAAGACGATTTTCTAGAACACTGTCTAGGTCAAGAGGTTCATTGGAGAAAATCCTTGTGAATTATCAGCCTTAACAGAAGCAGTGCCTTTCCCACAGCAAAAGGGCAGACTGGAGGGGAAGCAGAGAGGAACTCCAACAAAGTTTAACATACCAGGGCACAGAGAGGGTGATTGTAAATGGAAGCTGCTGAGAGACCCTCCATTTCTCTGTTTGTTTGTAGGGGGTGAATCGACTGTCAATTCCATGGCGATGCGCATTGTAATGGGAAGCTGGTGGCTCTTCACCCTTATTGTATGTTCTTCCTACACAGCGAATTTAGCAGCATTTCTCACAGTATCAAGGATGGATAATCCCATAAGGTAAGAGCCTCTTCTTAACATGAAGCTGGAAACGTGGATTTCACAGGAAGGTATTATCCATTTGAGCACTCATTCTTGCAAGAAGGAGATAACTCTCTAATAAAATACTGTGCTCATTTGCAGTGGCTGTTTTTCTCTCCTGTCCCCCTCTTCACATTCACTCTAACAGCCCTCAAGCAGTTTGATGGAGGGGACAATGGCACTTTAATTTTGTATTTTTCCAGAAGCGAGGTCTTTCATATCCTGCTGGTTGTTTGGTTACAATTTGTGTGTGTGTAACTTGGGGTCTTTTTCTGCAAATTTAAAGGCTAAAGGTTTTCATTTTTTTCTCACAAAATATGAATGCCATTTCCACCTTCATGCTGATGTTGCAGTACTGAGAGGGCTACTGAAATTTCACACTGAGTGCTGACAAGGTTAGAGCTTGATATCTCAAGTTTGATGTGGTAGTGGTGGAGTGAAGCAGTAGCAGTGCAGCACCAGCTCTTCTAGAAAGTGCTGAGCCAAGGATTTCAGGTGTTAGAGGGTGACACAGTTAAGCTGCTGCTCTCATTTGGGATTCCATTGGGAAGGCTGGCACTGAGTGTTTGTGTTCACTTCCAGAAACAGAAGAATTGTCACTGAGGTGGGGCTGGCACTTGAAAAACCTCTTTTCCCTTCTCAGTGCTTTCTGCACAGAAGGACATAAGTCAATTTCTTCTAAACATGAGAATTTCCAGTTTTTAGCTTGCCAGTGTGTACTTGCAGATAATGTAATGCTGTTTGTAGATATATCATCATCATCATCAAACCAGGCCAAAACCATAACAGGTGTTGGTTTTAAATTCACTTTCTGTTAGTTTGGGCATAATAAATAGGTCTTAACAGTAACAGAAATTAAATACTCCAAGTAATTTCTGGAAATAATATGAAAAACTATGTAGAATAAAACTATGTGTGTGTGATGCTTGGATGTACTAGGAATAAGGTTAAGCTCAGTGAATAAATTGCTCTTGAAAAGCAAGACATAAATACCTATCCAAAAACCTTGATTCTCAAAAACATCTGAAGGTTTTATGTCTTTCACTGTGGAAGAAATTTTCTGTTTGGTTTACTCAGCACTTTCCAAAACTCAGCAAAGTTCAGAGGAGGACAAAAGTTGGAGTGTAATTACGTGAGGAATCTCCAAAAAAAAGAGGTTTAAGAGCAGAACTATGGATTTTTAGAGGAGGCCTTTGAGTCTGAGCTGTTACAACATTTACAAGGGATTTAAAATCCTCTCTTATTAAAATGAAAGGACATTGCTAAGAGTCTTGAGAGAAGTTATTTGGGTAAAGAAACTCCTCAGAATTGTTTCACAAGTATAGAACTTGGGCACCCTTCTACTGCTAGAGATGGCAATTGGAGAATAGTAATTAAATAGGTAGAAGTGAGAAAAGATCAGCAGAGTAATTCAGGTGCAAGAATGTAAATGCCAAAAGACATTTAAGTTGCCAGAAGTTTCCCTGCCTATGTTCCACCTACGTGGCTGTAAGGACAGGAGTCTCTAGTGGGTGTTCTCAGCCACAATGCAGATTGTCCATGTTGCCTGAGATGTCAAAATTGATCCTGGATGCTGTGGTTTAGGCTCCCAAATCATTCCTGAGTTGCCTTGGAGAGAGGAGGTGGGGTAAAAAAATAGTTTCTCTGGAAACTCTTGTTGAACCTTCATCCATCTCTGAGCTATGATTTTCATGTCCTCACTCTTTCAGCAAAACAGCTTATAAAATGATTTTTCAGATTTAGAACAAGTATTTATTACTGAGAAAGTAAATTACTGCCTTTCATGAATTAATCGTGGACTTGTGTCTCGGCTCCCTGTTCTAACTGGCTTCACATCATATGATGTGCAGTGGCTGTTTTTCACTCAGCTTGTCTGCATTCTGTCTTTCATGAACCCAGAAAGGAACACTTATGTGAAATCCATTTTTCCCACCCAAAGAGCCACAATGAGCTAGAGCTGAATATTTGCTCACCAGCTGAGAACTATCAAATCCATCTGTGTACAGTTCCATTGTTACGAGAAAACAACCCCAATCCTTTCAGTAAATCTCTGCTGTTATCTCTCTCTCCATAGAGAAGTCCTCTGGTGTTCAGTGCTGCTGCCTCCAAATTGCCAGCAGGAGAGGAATAAGTATTATGGTGTTGCACTAGCTGCAGCATAGTTAAGATTTTCATTACATGACTGATTTTCTTCCCAAGCCCTCTCCAAAATGCCTAATAGAAGTTGTTTCAGAATCAAATTTGGCATATGTGGTCTGTGACTAGTGAAATTCAAGTTTGTTTGATTGAATAACTAGGTGTCAATCTAGCCAGTGATCACTGCCTCCACAATTTTACTGCAAAACAAGTGTGTCATAGAAATCATAAACAGTATTTATTAGAAGGGGCTTAGTGAGACGTTCAGTGAAGCGAAGTTGAACTGTTGGAAGGCAGATTATTAGAATTATCATGTCAGATGAAAGCCTGCTGATAAGGGAATACTTTTTTTTGGTTTTTAAATCTGGCATTAGCAAGTCTCACAAGACTATTCCACCCTGCTGTGAGTTTCAGAGGCTTCCTGTGGCTCACAGAAAGGTGAAATACCCAGAGCAGGAGGAATGGTAGAAAGGAGCTTTGATCTGCCACCTAGATTTGTTTCCTGGCAGATACTTTGTAAATCCTGAACAGGACTTTTTGTCCAGGTGCCTAGATCCCAAATAAGAATCATGCTTAACTTGGAAAGAAAAACTGTTTTTCTCCTTGATTTTTCCCAGAACATCAAGGGCTTCATCTCAAGTGTTCTAACAAGAAGAGGCACTGACTTTCTGGTCTGGCATGACGGCACATGCTTCCTTGCTCCTCGTGTGTCCTGGGTGCCCAACCTGGTGTCACATGGTGGTGGGATGGTTTGAGACTCACATGAAAACCTCTGTCCCCTCAGGGGATCAAAGGAAATATGGTGTACCTTCCTTGGCTGCCCTCAGTTTTTCAGTTGGTAGTGGTTGGTGCTTCTGCTCCCTGTTGATCTTTTAATACTGCTTCTTAATCCCTTTGTCCAGATTACCTCCTGCACTTCTCATCTTCTCTGTGCCCCACTTCCCAGCCAGGGAACAAAGGCAATGTTGTGGTTATCTCAAGATTTCTGTGTTTGTGGAGATCCAGGCAGGGCAGTGACACATCAAGCAGATTTCCTGGCCCCTTAAGGGCAGAGGAGAGAGACATTATCCGGTTCAGTATGAAAAAGGGAAGGCAGCTTTTGGTGGAAACTACTTTGGACTCAGGCTAGGAAGCTGTGATCCGTGTTCTGGCTTTGCAAATAATCAATTCTCAATTTTTGTTTTTAATAACAAATCTAGGTAATGTTTAGACCCTGTGCTAATCCTTGACAAACTCGTTTAAACGCAAATGATTTGCATTTACTATTCTAATATTTGCCTTCAGTACTGTGTGCAGCTGAGGAGTCTTCTAAAGGGTCAATCTACCAAGTAAGGCAGAATTATTACATGTGAGTTTGTTCTTTCTTTTGTCTTATTACATTTTCAAACAGCTCTTGGATCTGCTGTCTGACCTTCCATTTGTAATTATGAGTTTAATTAGCAGTGACTTAAATTCCAGCTTCATTTCTTGTTAACAAGCAGACTACATGCAGTTCAATAGCTGCACAGATATTCTGAAGCTCAAGCTTAGGAGAGCTTGTCTGACAAGAGGTTAAGAATCATGCAAAAAAAAAAAAAAACATAGGACATAAGAAAGGTATTCTATTTGCAAATTCAAAAGTGTTTAAATTTAAGATTTTATCAAATTGATCCTTTACATTTGCACATGCTATGGGTGCTTTGAGAGGCATCTGTATTATATGCATTCATGGACTGCACACAAATGCATAATGTATCTACTTTAAGATCACAGCAGTTGTTTCATGATTTTGAATTTCCTTATTTGTATTTTAATCCCCCAATTTCTTGTGTTTTGGTGACAGAAGATTTAGAGCAGCTTAGTTGGGGTGATAGACTGGCACTTGGGAGACTTGGGCACAACTTCTTTTTCTACCACAAGCTTTGTTTGCTCTTGGCAAACTTAGCCTCCTCTCTGCTTCTGTAGAACACAGTAATAATATTTTTTTATGTGGCATATTGTCAGTTTAGCTGTTTTAAAGATGATGACCATAAATGACGATATTATAGTAGCACTGCAGGTATCAAAAAAAGATAGATTTTCTGGGTTGCATACAAAACAGAAGCAATCTCAGAATATTTTAAAATAAAATGAGAAAAATATTTGGAAGATGCCAACCAGAGGGAAATGAACAAACATTTCATCTGCTGTAGTTAAGTGGATTTGATAGGGTTGGTGGCAAGAACCTCACTGGAATCCCTCTGTATTCACAGCAGTTTTGTCTTGAAATTTCTCGTGTTTAAAAACAGCCTTTCTCTTGTTAATATCAGATGTGTCTTTTAAAATATTTTTTTGGATTTTCTTTTGTTATGTTTAATTTGTACTGTGTTTTGCAGTGTCTGTGCAGCACCTCAGGCATGTTGGCAGGAGGCATGTATGAATGAGCATGATAAAAAATAACTATTGTGATTATTATTAAAGGCCTGTGAGCAAAAGCTTCAATCATTAAATAACTAGATTAAGTCCCTCCATAAAAACAAAGGCTAAAAAAGAGCATAAGAAAGATGCAAGAACTCAGAACTTTTTTTCCTTTCCAGAACATTCCCTCTCTGGAGCACAGGGGTGAAATTAGTGGGAAATGCTCCATGCAGCAGGGCAGCAGTGCTCAGGGGCAGAGCTTGCCAGCATTTGCCTTCAGGCTCTGTTCAGGACAAGGCCCTGGGCTGCTGCCAGTGCTCCAGCTCCCATTGTTTGTCTTTTCATTTCTCTGCTCTTGATGGTGCTGCCCAGTGGGTGCTGCTGGGAAAGCCTCAGAGTCGGGAGCCTTTTGAAAAGCTTTCTGAATGTTGGCATATGCCATCCAGGCACGGTTTAAAATGGATCCTAATTACTCCTCTAATTGAACAAGCAGGCAAGCATCTAAGTGCAAATATTTCCCAGGGACATTTTTCTGAGTAAAATGAGAATGCACAGCTGAAAGTCAAGCTTGCATTCCATCTCTCCAGTTGCCATTAAAAATGTGGCGTAGATTGGAGATCAGTGGCAAACCAAGAGATTTGTGACTCCACACCTCTCCAACTTGACTTTTGAGAGACCTGTATCTCTTCTTTTTTTCTGGTTACTGAGGAGTTCTGTGGCTGAGGTGGGTTGGGGCATTAAAATTCAGATGCGTGCGCAGTTTAGAGAAGAAAATGATTTGGATATAACATTAGCAAAATCTACCATCTGTGCAGGTAATAAAACCTTTATTATTTTTTCTTTTTGCTTTGAAAGGACAAAAATCTAGCAAGAGTAGCAGCCCTCAGGACAGCCCATCAAAATATACAAGGATTGGCTTAAATCTGATATTTGATACACAGACTCTCCTTGGCTTGGATGGAGGCACCTTTTGGGTCAGATTATCTCATATTAATATAGGTTATTCCCTGGCTCTCCACAGAGCAGCTGTATGCTTGCTGCATGCAATAAATCCCACTGACTTGCACCTTCCTTGTTGTAGGATGAGGTTTCTTTTTATTACATGGATAGCACCTATGACTTACTTTGTCAGTTTATGTTTTCTATTTGACTCCTAAGGGATAAACAATACATAACACAGTAATAGAAGATTTTTGCTCAATAGGATACTTAGATTTCTATTACTTTTTCTCTAAAGATGCTGATTTAATGTCTTATATGAACTGATAATACCGTCTAATCTAGCAGGATATTAAAAAAGCAAAATAATTATTACTATAGCAAATCAAACAGAAATGGCCTTAAAGCTTCAGACATCTCCTAACGGCTCAATCCATCATCTCTAAAGACAAAAACAGGAGGAAGAAGGAAAACTCCATAGAGAATTCTCTTTTGGAAATAATTCTGAACCATCAAAGATGTTGGCCAACGGGGTTTTTTTCCATGTTTTCAGGCAGATATCTTAATGATATAGTGAAGTGAAGCAGCTGCCTGCAAACCAAACCAAACCACAATCCCTGTAAAATAATGTGTATTTTATATAATTTATCTGTACTGGTCAGAGTGGTTAGTGTAACAGTGGACCCTATTATAAAAGTCATGCAGGTTCTGTTACAGGGTGATATAGTGAATATTACTGCATAGGTTTCCAAATTGCCAGGTCTCTCTGAGAGCATTCCTAATGCCAGAACAAGTAAATTGTATCCAAAAAACTACCAATAGTTAGTAAACACTTAATCACAGTCAATTCATTCCTGCAAAACCATGAGATGAAATTGAAAGTCACTGTTCTCACTTACAAGAAGGAGAAGTTGTACCTGTGTTTTTAATTACTGTCACTTCAGACAGGGCATACATAGGCTTCCAACTCTGCTAATCTCTTGAAATATTTTGGGAACTGCTTCATTTGTTCAAGTAAAAATATTGTCTTCTCACCTTGCACAATTCCTCACCAACATTCCCACATGAGCAGTGGTTCTATCATTTTTGTGCTGTGGTGTTCCACATTAGATTTTGTCACCCACATAACACCAAAGGTAATTTTACTATCTTCTGCTCTGGACACTGGAATTTCAGTCAAGGGATGACACAAATCCCTTTCTGCAGTGACAAATCACGCAAACTAAATTTATTGGTGTTGTGAGGAGGATTTATGTTTGCTTCTTGATTCTTTTTATCTTTTGCATTTGCACAATTACCATACATTTATAGCATGGACTGTTAGTTAGTCCAATGGCTGTACTACTCTTTAAAATTTAAAAAGAATTATTTTGGTTTTCTAGGTCTTGAAAGAGCTCTTGCAGAAGAGTTCCTCATGTTAAGATAGTTTGCATCTGTGTCTTTGATATGGTATCTTTCAGGAATTGCCAGCCTTTCTGTATGCTTTACCCTTTCAAGCAACACCCTAAGAGACTTTCTTTTCTAGTTCTTGATGTTTGTTGAGTCTGGTCTTTTGAAATGTATTAATTTTGTTGTTAATCTTGTCTGGGTTTTTCTTCTGCCTCAGGACATAAAACTCCAACATCTTGCAAACACTTTTAATCTGGATACTTCGCTCTTTGACATTTCCATTTAAATCTATCAGATCTGAAATAGCCACTCCCCTCATAAATGTCTCCATGATAGAAAAGCATTCGTTCTCACACCAGACACTCTTAACACCTTAACTGATATCTAGGATTATGTGTCATCTGCTGAAGAAAAAAGTTGTTTCAATACATTCTTAAATATTTATCGACCATCTTGCCGTGAAGTGGAAATCTGTAAACTTCCCATTTAAAGAAAGGGTTTTAAAAGAAATTTTTAAAGAAAGATTTTTAAAAATTGAATATCTATGGAGAGATTTAGAAACTGTTCCTGATGATATAAAAACAAACCCAAACCAAACAAACCCACAAACCAAACAAACAAAAAAACCCAGCAAAACATTTTTAGTCAATGCACTTTATGGATTCAATGCACTTTCTCTCTTTAGGGGAGGAAGGATTTTCCTTGGGAGCTAAGATGCTACTGTTTATTACCATGAGTGCTGTCCTCTCAGTTCTTACATCACAGAATATTTTCTGGAGAGAAAGAAAACTTTTCTGGAATAGTACTGTGTTGCTAAGAGAAGGGTTGCATGTGTTCTTTCCATTTCCTGGGCTTATCTGCCTTACTGAGCAATGTTTTCTTCTGCACATTTGCCTCCTTTGTAATTTAATACAGGAGTGTTTCCAGACTCATCTGGGGATGAGGGGGAGAATGGCGTTTCCTCAGAAAAGCTGTTTTGATACAGCTGACAAAGTTTGTTGCATTACAAGAAATGTAATCACAGGCATTGAAGTTGTTTGCCTTCTAAACCATTAAAACCAGCCTGAGAGAATGTGCCACTGATTTAATTTAATTGATTTATGAATAGTCATGTCTATCTAGAAAAGAACAGAAAACCATCAGTCAGAATGGGGTGGATGTTAAGTACTGTGTTTCTTACATATGGCAATAATGCAATTTCCAAGCTCATATTACAAGGTATATAATTAGACTACCCAATAAACTAATTAATCTCAATATAATAAGCAGCCAGTTGTTTTTTGATGTGCTTTTTTGGTGCTTTGTAGTATAAGATTCAGTATTCAGAGAGCCTTGTGTTCAGGGTGAGGAGAAAGAGAGCACAAAGAGTAAGGTCTCTCTTGCTGGTTACCTTCCTGTACATCAGGATGAGGTGGGAAGTGCACCATACACCATGTGCTCATTCTGGGTCCTCTGAGACACAGGCATGTGGGCCTCCAGACTCTGAAATATGCATATGTAATGCATGCACTTTAGACATCCATAATAACTGATGAATGCTATATGTGCATTCAGTATTAATGAAGAGCCCTATATTTTGATTTCCCAGGAGTGTGCAGCACATGCTCTAGCAATCAAGGTTGCCTCTTCAGAGCCCCTCTGTTTTCTCCTTTTCTTTCTGTCAACAGTGATAGCTTCTGCTTTGCTCCCTGTGGTAAGGGAAGGGTGTGAAGCTGTTTTCTGGCATCACACTGTACCTTTGACTGATCTGAATTCATCCAGCCCCTTCACCCCAGCTATGAGACTGCTGACATGCTGGACTCCTGATAAATCAAAACTTGATAAAGAGTTGTGTAGGACCTTACTCCACACTGGGATTTCATGGACTCTAATGATATCCTAACAGTCGTTGTATAAAGTACCACTAACCCCAAGAAAAAGCTTTATAAGCCAGCACAAAGAAGCCAAACTTATCTGTTACCCACTCTATTTAATTAAAAAGCTGCTCTTTGTCATCCGAGCACAAAACAGAACGGCGGCGTTATCGGTACTTAGAACAGCAGTGCAAAAGGAAGAAAGCAATTTCTTCCCTCTCGATCTTAATCATTAATCTTCATTAGGATTTTTAGCTTCTGAATGTGAGCAGCAGAAGACATCAGCATAGCAAACAATTTAAAGTGCATCTGCATATATAATAGGTAGTTTGTTATTTTCATTATAGGTAAAAGCATGTGTCAGTTGCCAGATGTGTTTCGTTCAGACAATATGATTTTCATGCCAATTTTATGATATGTTTGATTTAGGTGAAGTGACTAAAACCTGCTGTTGGGACCGAGGTGCTGTTAAATACCAGCTGCATTTTTTATTTTAATTAATAATTTAAGGAATAGAATACCTTGCTTTAATTAACATGTTAACCCTTTGAGCTACTCAGAGAAAGGCCTCAATGGCAAATTGGTTTAAAAGTAAAGCATGAAAATACTCAAAGTCCAAACAGGAGTATTTTTTTCTTCCAAACATGCCCTTGAGATGTTTTCACCTTTTCTTTGCCTTTTAATTTCCTTCTCACTGTTGAATGGAATATGGAGTATGGATAAAGGATTCAGGATTACCCAGATTTTTTAGCAGGACTGATTATTCTGGATTTTCAGGGTGAACGGCAACTGGTCATAGCTGCTCTGATCCCTTTCCAGACTTTTAACTAAATCTGCCAAGGTTGTACAGATGTGTTGTTGTACCAAATCTTTTCTTGATTTGTTCTTAAAATCTGCCCAGTCATGTAGCAGTTTAAATGTGGATCTGAGCAAACTAATTAAAGCTCCAGACATTGAAAACCTGGGCCTGCATCTTAAAAGAGACTCTAATGTGTTAGACTCTCTGAGTGTCTCTTTGTCAGTCTGATACTTTTCCTTGTTAAATTGCAAACATAGTGGGCAAATTGGGTAATGTTTCAAGGTTATTACGTTTTTAAAAATATGGAAAAATGGGGTGGTGAAGAGGGGTTCTGTAAACAGAAGAAAAAGCTGCCCTCTGACTTTACTCCTGTTGTTAGACATCAGATCAATTCATATGCAATCATAAATGGTCAGGCATGAGAGAAACTTCATCCAGGAATCACAAACTATGGGGCCCCAGTGGATCCAGCTTTGACATAAAAATGCTCAGAAACTAGCTTCCATTGCTATCACTGTTAATGGAATAGTTTATGCTATTTTTTGGTTTTGAAAACATTCCAAGCACAACAATCATAACTTCTAATGTATGGACCATGATGGTTTCTTTACAATATGCTAACATTTCAGAAAACATGGGATATCCAGGAAGAAAAAATAAATTACAAATAAGTTAATAAAAAAAAAAATCAGCAGTCTAACTAACTTATGCTTGTATTGCCTAAAGGCTTTTTGGAGAGGAGAAGTGTTGGAAGTATAGTTAAAAACACTGGACTGGCAATCAGGAGATGTTTAGCTTATTTCTAGCTGTTTAACAGATTTCTTTATGTGCAGTGCTGGAGCAGAGCCAGGATCAGCTCTAGGCAAAATCAACTTTTAGGATCCAGTGACAAGTCAAGTCACACTCACGCAGATCCCTGTAGATGACTGGAGTTGCTGAGGTCAGCAGTTATGCTGAGGGCATAATTTAGAAATAGCAATGGATAGGAATACCCAGAGGTTTAATTTTGTTTACAGAAGAACCTGTTTTACTGATTATGATGAGAATACAGTTTGATTTTTGGGTCCAAATTTGAGTCTCATAGCCAGAAATAATGTTAAGTCCTTTTTTGAAAATGGGCATGTTTCCTAAATACACTGCTGGAAGATACTAAGAACTTCTGCGAGCAATAGGACACAGCCTGCCTGTATGGGGTTTTGTCCTACATCCTCCACACTTTGACTTCAGCAAAAGTGCTGTGCATTGTTCTGAGATCGGTGGAAGCAAAAGTGGAATTTCAAGTGCTGGTAATAGAGTGTATTTCTGCTGCATCTCAAACTCTTAGCACACAAAATCTCCAAATGTTTTGCCAATACAATGTCTGTAGCTAGTAATTAATAACTACTAAAATCATAAACATGACAGTGTATCATTTATTAGTGGCTTGACTGTCTTTGCATTTCAGTGGCTTTGCATTCTGTTTGTTCCCATCTTTTAAAACTTAATCATGCAGTAGCCCTGCAGGAACAGAGCCCCAGCGAAAATGCTCAGTCTGCAGGGAAGCCAGTGCTATATCAGGAATTAAGGAAACAGTTTAGTTTAGTTTACTTGTCTTTTCCCTTTGCATGTAAGAACAGAGGCTACTGGAAGCTGTTTGAAAGAAATTAAATCAGTTTGGAGGCTGTACAAGTTCAGTGCTTCTAGTGCTTTGTGTATGTATTATTTGCCCGTTTTGTTTTTCATTTTTCTTGCTGTTTGTATTTTTGTCTACAATCTTGGCAACCTTGAGCATGTGATTTTGTATGCATGACTAATTTCACTGATCTCAGCAGTACTGCTGTAACTATTGAGTCTGCTAGGTAGCTGACAAAAGAAGTTTCTTTGGGGGCAGTAGAAGGGAAGGGGTCCTGATGCAGTCTTGGCCGGGTGACAGAACTGTTGCCATCACACAGAACTGTTGCCTTCCTCCTGGGGCAGAAATAAAGCTGGCTTTAGCGTCCTCTCCCTAGAACTGAATGTTACAATCCAATCAGAGTCCCAGAGATGCCACCACACTGGCAGCAGTGACCATTGTAATCATGGAAGAAGCTGCTGCGGTGCCATTACCTGCTGAGGAGTTCGATCACTATTTGTTTTAACTGTAGGAGGAGTAGGTGGTTGACATGGCAACGTGTTCTGTGACACATGTCAATGGATTGATTTTGCCACTGGAGGAATGTCCCTGCCTCTTTGAAATCCTGTGTAGCAGCTGTCCCTGCCCCAGTGGTGAGGACAGGAGCAGACATAGCCCTGGCTGTCTGCACTGTTTGTCCCCTGCTGTGATTTGGAAAGGTTCAGTCCTGGTGTGAAGGGCTGCAGCTCCACTGATTCAGTAGGGTTTAATCTGTCAATACTTACAGCTTTCTTTGTAGACACTCCTATGAGGCTTTTTCTGTTAGGCCTTTGTTTAAAGTGGATGATATTTTTCATGGAGAGCAGATAAAATGAGTTTTATATGACTTAGAAAGCAGTATATATTTGTTGGTGAAGGACTTGACTCCGAAAAGTGTATCCTAAGCATGTAAGTGTTGCTGCTGATCTCCACTGAACTACCTCTGTTGCTAAAATTAAAATTTTGTTTAGAGCATTTGATGAAGAAACCTGTTGCTCTGCACATCACTGCACTGAGACAGAGTTAAGAGCATTTAAAATGACTTGCAGTGAAATGGAACAATGCAGAATTTGATCACATCACTATAGAGAAGTTGACGATTTAAGAATTGATTTAAGAGCTCAGTTCAATTATTCATCATTTCAAAGAAAATCTGAGATGCCCAAATTAAAATCATGGACCCAGTTCTTCTGAAGTCTAAGGTTATAAGAAGTAGAGTTAAACTTGTTTTCATTCTACTTCTCTGTACTAAGGGTACTGCCATTCTAAGAATACCTTGTACAGTTTTATTTGCCCCACTAGGAATAGTCTTTTAAGTAGCCCATCTTCTAGTTTTTGTATGTCCAGTTTAACACACACTAATAACATTCCTATATGTACCTGGAACAAACATTGAAGATCTACCAAAATATGTCATAATACTTCCTTTTTTTAAATTATATTTACTTTTTAGACTCGTAGGTGCTAAAGATAGGTCAATTCTAATGCTACCTCATTGTTAAGACAATATATCCTCCTTTCTTGTACAGCTGAAGGCTCATGAACTATCAGTTGCATTAATGTTTAGAGATGCTAATTGCTATTCTCTTCCATTTTTAAGTGGGCTTGTGCTTTTTTAACTTGCATTTAGCAACACAGTGAAACTCTTCATCCAAGTCTGAGTCAATGAGACTATCATCCCCTAGTGGTACTTTATATCCATAACAGAGAGGGAATTTTTATTTCTTTTCAGCTCTTCAGCCAGTTAAACAGTTCAGCTTGGGTAGACGAGTTCTAGAGAATGTCTTTTTGTGAAAGTTTGAACTAAGTTTCGGGTGTCCGAAGACAAGCTTTCCCCTACTTACTAATAAATTTTACTTAAAACTGGAGTTCCAAAGATTGTTCATTTGTGAACAATGGACCGAGGCTCAAATCCTTTCCCTTTGAATTTGAAAATTCATCAGGACTCAGATCAGGACTGAGATTCTGAATGGTAAGATCTGCTCATGTAGACATTGCCTGTACCACCTCAGTACCACCTCAACCTTGATTCAGCTTTGCAGACTCTTTTCTCTTGGGGGACATCTACAAATGAGAATCTGATCTGGCAGGGCTTGCTTGGCTTCCAAGTTCATCTCTCAGTGGGTGGATTGATGTGGTTGCAACTAACTATTTGCCCTTGTTGTCATTAATAAATCTCCCTTGGAGGGAGGAGTTCTCAGCAATTTCAGGTCTCAAACTTCTGCACTTTTCTGCAGTTCACAGTAGGCAGAATTCTCTTTCAACTCATTGCTTTCCACTGGATATAACTTTATCCAATAAATCTCCTTTCAGATAGTATTTTATGTTTTAGATATCAGCTCATAGGTGTTTCTTAGGCTTACAGTGGTGGTATCGGCTTGTCAAATCAGTTCAGATACTTCTATTTTTACTTTGAAGTTTACTAGGTTTACTGTTTTCCCAGTGCATAAACCACATATTTCCCTCTCACATAACTATGTGGAGAAAACAGTTCTTGTTAGGAACTGCACTTCTATTTAATTCTGTAGATGTAATGAATTCCTAACTTTTGGAGAAAAAAGGTTTGAAAGAAAATAAATTAGCCTCAAGGCATTTAAAGATAGAAATGTAGGACTTGTACTATACATTTTATGTATGCATTTTTAAGACTTCATTTAGGCAGAGCAGCTTAAAAAGTCTCATCATCTCTGGGACACTTTATCTTGATGGCAGCCATCACCTAGAATATTATGCTGCATTGAGCAAAATTCTCAGGATCAGTGCAGAAAAAATCCACTTCTTTTTTTTTTTTTGTTTTTTTATTGACAGGAACATGTTTTTCTTTTGAAAAGTACTTTGGTCACGTCTGATGATCCAGGTGCCTCCAGCTGAGTTAGTTGATCAGCAGTTATCTCAAAGCACCTGGTATCAAGTTAAGTCTGTCACTTATTATTCATCCAGAAATCTTGGGCATATAGCAGCAACAGAGGAAAAAAACTCTTACTGGCAGCATATTTTTAGTCTCTATATCTGCAGCTACATGAGGCTTTTACAAGTAAGAAAACATCTTCAAAAATTGTGTCTTAACCAGTATTTTTATTTTGGCAATTACTTCTAGTGGTCTAATTATAAATGCTAATACTGCACTTGCCTGTCTGTGTCTTCTGCAGCATTTGTTTTATGCCAATAAGTTTCTAACAAACAAAATGAGCAGAGAGCCAGTCTTCAGTTGACTCTGCATGAGGTAATTGCAGTTCACTGGGAATACCTATCTGTTGTTGCATTCATCTAGCAGGCATAAATATGGGTGTTAAATATTTTGGCTGGTAATACAGGTTTAAAAGACAACATTTTTCTTTAGATTGACTGCAGATACATTTACTTAAATCAATTGGTTTACCTGTACTTGTCAATTATAGCAGTCACACTGTGGATGTATTTATCTACAAATTGAAGTTGTGTTCCTGTAAGTGAGGGACATTGGCTTTTTCTGCTTTACTGGCTTTATCTTCAATCACACTTACAAAGAGCCCTTGATGGCTTGTGAGATCCAATAACTGAGGTAGTAAGGTTAATGGGGCATCTTGTTATGCTGCACATTTTTGTTGCAAATAATTTTGTATATTAAATGCATGAAATCTTTGCCATAGAAAAGTGAGACAAACATTGGAGAGGCTAAAGGAGATGAGTCCAGCTAACAGCTGGTTGCACAAATAAAGCTTAAGAACAGTGACAGCAGCCACCTTTAGAGAATGACACAACTGTAAGATACAGCCAGTATCTGAAACGTAGCAGTGAGTGATTTTGTCTGGTAAAGGCAAATTTGAGGGAGTTAAAATAAGTGTTTAAAACCTACCCTTGTGATTCTCTCACTTCACCCTGTAAAAAGTAGGAGATAATTCATCTCCATCTGGTATCGTTTATGTATGTGCCCACACTTACCATGCCCAAATCTTCTGACCACTTCTCTAGCCATGGAGGTGCTGAGCATCACCTCCACTTTCAGTGCAGAAATACAGCAGAGATATTATTTTATATTTTTTAAGAACTATGGCTGAGACCACTCCCTCTCAGGATAATTTCTGGGATAGGTTTTTGGCTAAGTGGTCCAAAACATCAAACAGTGCACTGCACGAAATCCTTAGGACACACAATACTCCATATTTTCTGTTCCAAGGAAAAGCTGCCAGCTGAAGGGGTTACCTTACTCCCACACCCAGGCCAATGCTGTGCTTCCCTCCCTGCCACCTGTATGCTTGTCTGTTTATTGCAAGCACTTGATTTAAACCCCAGATTTGCTCTCTCTGCCCTGTGATGCTTAGAGAATTGAACAAACTGTGCTGCTCATAAAGCAACATTACTGTGCTTTTGTGCAGTACTGATTGTCAATAAAATGTAATTTAGCTAAAGTAAAAATACTGATTGTCAATAAAGTGCAATTTAGCTAAAACAAAATGTACATTTCTGAGTAAAAGCTTCCATGACAGTAAAGGAAAACAGAAAATAATGATAATATTAAATTTGCAAGTTTAATTATTTTTTCAACTATCTGAACCCTCATGTTCAAACTTTCAAACAGAATAGCAGTATCAGCAGTAGGCGTTTGTAAAGTTGCTATCAGCTGAAACCAGCATTAAACTATATTAGTTAAACATATTTCTGCAACTGTGCTTCTACCAAACATGCTTTCCTATACACATGTAATCTCTACACTAAACCTGGTGGGAAAGGGTTGCCACTGAAGACCCTCCTGTGCCTTTCTTTGCCCTATAGGTAGAAGTGTGTCTTTTAACAGCCGAATCATCCATTCCTGGGGTTTAAGCAATTCCCTAGGATATGAGGAAACTTAATTTAAAAAATGAAGACAGAACTAAATGCAGCATGTTATCATGTAGATCAAGACTTGAAGAAAAATGGTTCCATAGAATGTACAGGAAGCATTTAGGGAGCAGAGTAGACCTTTCAGGGTCACTAAAGAAATAAATAAAATCTGAACCGATTTTTCATTAGCATTTTGAATTTCCAACAACCTCCTGGATGGTTTTTTTTTTTTGTACTTTATAAATTGCCATGTATAGAGCTAGGGAAATAACAAGAGGTTTGGGGTTTTGGTGGAACTCCTAGTTAGCCCAAATCCACGAGTGTGCAATGTATACGGAGAGAAACTGTTCACACAGTCTTACTTAAAGCTGCTTAACAGCTTAAAATGATAAAAAGTCCTTAACACAATTTAAGAACTTAAACCACTTAAACTGTTTGAAGCAGCTTGTGAGTTTGAAGCGTTTAGGGCAGGGGGTGTGCTGAGAGGCAGCCCTTGGAGCTGCGGCCTGGGGACAGGGCCCCCACACCAGGAGTCCCAGAGAAGGGGACCTTTTGCAGCTGAACTTGGGAGGCCTGGGGGTGATGTGAGGGACAAGAGGGAAGAGCTCTCTATGTATTTTTATGTGGCATTGTGTATATGCCCAGATTGCTTTGCTTTAAATAGTGTAGCAGGCAATCTTAGAGGCATGTGAGGTGTCAGCAGTGGCATCTCCCCAGTGAAACAGGGAAGAGGGTGGCGGAAAAATATTGTCTATGACAAGTCTTCAGCTGTGGAAAACAGCTTTGGCTCATGGGCCCAGGCAAGGCTCCTCAGGAGCATTGTGAAGAAATCTGCACAAGCTGCAAGCCAAAATGTTCTGCTTTTGTGGCTCCAGGAGCTGGAGGTGTGGGGGAGGTGGCAAGAGTGGGCCTTTCAGATCTACTGATCAGGAAAATATTGTTTCTGAAAGATTGTTTTTGGGAAAAAGAAATGGGGCAAAGCAGGGAAGGTTGCTTCAGTTTAACTGATATCTAGCAATGTTAGTTGATTATATCAGAAGCATGTTGTTAATATGTGAAGTCACACCTTTATAAAGCATTTGAAGAAAATAAGCCATTATTTATGAGATTCAGTTTGGTCCCTGCTGCTGTGTGTGTCAGTGGTTGAATGTGTGTTTTATATATGTTTGCTCAGATGGAAGAATGGTGGCATGGCCCGGAGGTGATACTTGAGGGCCAAGGAAGAAGGCACAGGAATGGGAATGAACCTTGGAGGGAGGGAAAACAGCCAGAATGCTGCTTCTGATGGCAGTGATGCCACCTTAAATGTTTTGAAGCTTTCATTGATGCAGGCAGTGATTTACACCTTCCAGTGCAGAAAAGGCTGTAAAACAGGAGTGAATTACATTCTGTACAATTTGAAAATAAATTGTGCATTCACAGCCTCTCAGGGTGAGGCCTATTTACACTTCCAGAGTAGTATATGATGAGTAAATGAAAGCTAGGCCTCTGTGTGAATGAAAAATGCCTGTTTTACCAGAGACTGTGAAAAGAGAGAGCAAGAAGGACTTAGTGGAAATTGGAAGCAAGATTTTGTTTGTTTAAAACAGTCATATTGATTTGGAATCAGATGGAGCATTGGTGTAACTGCAAACTAATTCCACTGAATTCTGCGGGATGTTTCTGGTGAAGCTGATGGGGCTGGAAGTTTATATTTATAATCTGAGTTTTTCCAGTGTTCAGGTAAGTCTTTATCATATTATATTCTTGTGCAATCTTGGCGGCATATTTAACATGAACATTATCTGTCCAAAAAAAACCAACCAAAACCCAAAAAAACCCCCAAATCTTCACTGGGGTGAAACAGAGCTTGAGTGTAGTTAAAATCATGTGATCTCAGTGCAATTAAATAATTACTTGGCTTTCCTCTACAATGAGGAATGAAATACAGAAATGTTACTTGGTGAGGGTAAGTGCTTTCTGATGAATGACAGACATAGAAAGAAACCATTTAATTGATGAAATCTTGCTGATGTACTACATAATACTAATTTCTCGATATCACTTGAATTTCAGAACATTTCAGGATCTGTCCAAACAAATGGATATATCTTATGGTACAGTCAGGGACTCAGCAGTGTATGAATACTTTAAAGCAAAAGGGACCAACCCTTTGGAGCAGGATAACACATTTGCTGAACTGTGGAGGACTATCAGTAAGAATAATGGGGCAGATAATTGCGTATCAAACCCTTCTGAAGGCATCAGGAAGGTAAGACTGGATCACAGGGGTTTTCATTTAATTTCTGTATCAATGTTGTTTCTATGGAGTTAATGTTAAGTCACAGGAAAGAAATTACAGTCATTTAAAACCCCCTCTAAATTCCTGTATAAAGTTCCTTTTAGTACCTTGATGGCAGATAAGACTCATATTTTGCTGTCATTGTTCTGAATTTAAGTACTTTAGCTCTGCCTAAGTCTTCAGAAAGTCCTTTGGATCTGGTAATAAGATTTCTCAGTTTTGTAGGAGCTTTGATAATGCCTTTTTGGATGTAATTCTTTACATTAGCCAGTCCTGACTCCTGTCCTTTGCTCATTTGAGTTTGTTTTCTTTTTTCTGATTAATGATTCATGATGATTCTAGAAACTTGAGTAAGACTTATGGGATCCACAGAAACACATACTCATTTCTCTTAAAACAGAAATTTATTGCAAGATTTTTCTGTGTTTATTCCAGACTTTGAAAAATGCATTCACATGACACTGTGTTTTACCAAAATGTTATTTCTCTCAGATAAAACTACACCTATATTTTTTTTGTGTGGAACAGAGAAGTAATGTGGGATTCAAGGAGTGATGTATAAAAGCTTAGGATGCTGCATCTTTGTTCAAAGTCTTGTGATAAAGAGTATTGGACGTTACAAATGCCCTCTCTCTCTCTCATAGCCTGCATCCCCCCTCTGCTCCCCATCTTGAGTCTCAAAACCAGGCAGTAGCTTACATCAAACACGTGTCCAGGAGTACATTACACAGAAGGGATGCTGAAAGCCTTGATGTGCTGCTCTTTTAGTGAAAAGTGTCCTCTTCATCTCTCAATTGATTTTTTTTCCCTGAAACAAGTTAACAGTTTTTATTACCATAGTGAATGTTTGATCAGAGATACTCTTGTCAGTGAAACACTGATTTACTAGTTCTTTATGCTTTTGTATGTGGTACATAATACAATGCTTTTGGCTTGTATTTCCTTTTTTCTAAGTTGAATATTTGAAACCTTTTCTGGACAGTCAGAAGGACAGTATCCAAAATCTACTGTTTTTACAGTGAAGAAGGTATGCAGAAGTAATGCAAGCCATCTCATTTCCCAATTCAAACTCCTTTAGAAAAGATTCCCAACTCTTTGCTCGACTTTTGGACCAAATCTTTATGCGGACACTCTCATGTCTTAGCATATGAGTATTCAGTCAAAAGTTTGGGTTCTCCCTGCCCATCCCTCAGATGAGCTTCCCCAAAGCCCTCTGCCCTCAGCTCCAAAATCCTCTCTTCCTTGGGGACAAGGTAGAGCTCTGGCAATAGCAAAGTCTGCAGTGGTTGTTGGTTTTTTTTGGTTTTTTTTTCCTTAATCTGCTCAGCACCTATGAAAATGAGGCCTTTTTAGAGACGCTGTGGTAGCATTTAGAAGAGAAATAGACACTTTAAATACTTTTCTATGTACCCTAGCATTTAAGCCAATAATAAAACAGTTTACCTTATAAAAATATACAGTATTTTACATTTCTTTTTTTCACATTCTTATGGCAGTGGATGCTCTTTATCTATGAAATTGTAAATACTTTTATGCTGCCATTTATGATAGCTGCATTTGCTAAGCCAGAAATGTAACTGTAGATTGGCAGGCAGTTGAGAATACCAATTATATTGTCTGTATGGAGCTGGCAGCTTCATCTTATCTATATGATAATAACTTTTCATACTAAGTTTGATTTCAGTGTTGTAGGGTGATTTTTATATAGCTAGATCAGCTCATTCAATTAATGTCAACAACAACTAAATTTTACTTCAGTCCCCAAAGATGACCGAGGCTGCTATTTGATTAGACACCTACATAAATTGGCATTAATATTTAATAACATTGTCAACTAAACTACTGTGTTTATAGTTTAAGTGTCACTCTTCCTAGCTCATTGAACTCTTTGAATAAACAGACAAGTTTTCTATGTCAAGTATTATGGCTAGAAATTCTGGGTTTTTTCCTAAAGGAGAATTGATGTCAGCCAAGGAAAAGAGTTTCCATCCATAAACACGTACTGCTGCATGAAAGAGATGTAAATGTGCCTTACAAATGTTTCATAGGAAATAGGAGCTCTAAATCTCTCTAGCATAAAGAGATTCATAAAACATTTTTCTGAATGAGGACTTGCCTGACACAATGCAAAAAAAAAAAAAAATCACTACTATTCTTTCTTCCCTTGTTCTGCTTTCCATTTTCTTCAGACAGTATCACAGTTCAGCTGCAGTTACAAACACAGCAATGCCACTTCAGTGCAAAACAGGGAGTGCTGGTTATTTATGCCACAGACAGGTATTTCAGGTGTTTGTCCCTATTCCATTTATCTTCCTCCATTTCATGAAGGCTTTCCTACTCCCTTTGGCTGTCTGAAAACAAAGGGATGGCAGTGGAAGAAAGTCATGCGAGCTTCCCTGACGTTTGGTTGCCATGGCAGAGATGTTGCTTCAGGCACAGCAGAATCCCTGCAGCCACAGTGACCATCTCCCATGGGCAAAGCACAGCTTTTGCAGAACTGGGAGAGCCAGGGAAAAGGCAGGAGTGCTCTTCAGTGTCACGTAAGTGATAGCAGGACTCTTGAGAGCTGAGGGTAGCAGGGGGAAGGTTGCGTCTACTGTATTCCCAAGATAGTTCAAAGTGGTCAATGAAGATGGAAAACCACCTCCTATTCAGCAGTACCTCTGTGTTGCTGTTGACTTCATTTCAGAGGGACAAGACACACTCTTCATGGCGAGAAAGAAGCTCTTGGTTTATTTTACGCATCTTTTTATAGAGACTTTTACAAACATGTTGTGTTTGTCTCTAATTGATCAGTAACAAGTTGTTACCCTGTAATGATTGGCTCATCCACCTGAAGTGTGTATGTGAGGGAAAGAGTTTGTTTTGAGATATTCTTTTAATTTTTCTATTTGATGGTTGGCAGTAGTTGAGACAGGTGTAGACTGTCTCTGTCCTATGATTTTTTCTTAGGGAAACAAACAGTTTTTCACCATTGCAGAATTCTGTTCTTAGAAGAGGCTGGTAGCTTTCTCACTACCATGTTGGAATTCAGTCTGTGAGGCTTCCACAGGCTTGCTGTTAGCCACTGCCCCTCTGCACAGCACAGGAGCACAAACCACCAGTCCACACAAAATGCTGCTTTACCACTGTGAGCTGTCTGGGACTATCACAGATGAGGGATTGACTAACACTCACAGGAAAGTTTCTACAGCCAGGATCCCAGTGAACTGTTTGCTTTACATCCACTGGCAGTCAGGGTAATTATTGATTGCACCAACATATGTAATAACCTGTAGTTTTTATATCTTTTGGGAGCACCCATTTTTGCTTTAAAAGAATGAAGTAATATGATCCTCATGTGATCCTGCATCTGCTATATATACAGATAGGAGAATTAAACTCATTATTGCATTTTATAATGCCCTGCTTTTGTTGAGATTGTTTGTGCCCCTATCCAATCAATTTGGTGCCAGAATTTCTTTGAATTCTTTTCTTCCTGTATATCACCTTTGATCAAAAGCAATCAAAACCAAGTAGAGCACAAAATGAGAAGGCATCATTGATTTAGGCAATGGCACAGTAAGAATTTATTCCTTCTCTTTTTTGCTTCCTTAATGATCACTGAGCATTAAATCAGAGTGATCTTCTCTCTTCAGTCTAATTTTGAGAGTAGAAGTAATTTAAAAGTTCATTTAATAAGATTTTTTTAAACTACTTTGTCCACAATGAATTTTATATTGTGAATTGTGATTGCTCTCATAGAGCTTGACAAATTTCTCCATTTCTTGACCCATCAACCTTTGAAGCAAAAGCAAATGCTTCCTTATACCTGAATCTATTGCATCCTGTAGTGGTTCCTTAATTATTTTCATGTTTGAAACATTTCAACAGGATGAAATGGCATGTTTTTCTTTCTATTAGAACTATGTTGCTTCTCTTAAAGCACTGTTTTACAGAAAATAATAGTTATCCAACCATGGTTTTGAACTACTCCACTAATGCCAATGTAAAGGTCGCTTTTTGATATTTCTGTGGTACCAGCCTGTGGTACCAGTGTCACCTACACTGACACTCTGTTCTGGCAGTAAATTAATGATGGATTTTGCATTATTCTGGCACAACTGGCTTAAGTATGATAGCTTCTTCATAAGATTCAGATAAATCACAGATATATCAGTGATTAATCTGGAATCAAGCTTTTTTAATGTCATTATTATTTCTCATCATGCTTTCTTTGAAGCAACATTGTTTAACCATCAGTACGCCAGCCCTCTTTGAACAATATTCCTTTATCTGCATTCATGCTGAAGAGGGACATTATGGGGTTGTTTACTGCTTTCCTGGAGTATTATTTTCTTTGTGGTCCTTGTCTTGCCCAGGAAGCAATCTTCTTTGGCCTTTTAATTTTTTTAGGATTGTGAAGAAGAAATATTTTTAATATAATAATTTTTTCTTAAATCTGTTTTCCTTAATCTCTTAAACCAAAGATAAATCTAGTGTCCTTGGTGTAAGCCAAAGGAGTTGTTCTGCCTGGGTAGAATAAATGAGTGCTCCTTTGACTGACTTTCTGATAAAGAGGTTTTTGAAAGTTTAACCAAGTAATTTTTGTTTTGTTGTGCAGCATGCCTGTATGCTGAGAGTCACAGTAAGGCTATAGCAAAGGAGCAAAATCTGAAGTACAATTAGGAGACTGAAGTATAAATTTGAGCTCATTATTCTGTGTTTATTTCAGTTATTTTTTTATTCAAGCTATCTCACCTATTCTCAGCTGGCATTTGCCACAGGCCCTTTTGCCAGTCTTCCTACGTTCGTGGCCTGGAAGTTAAGGGGCAGGCACATGTGCACAAATGGAGTCTTTCATTAAAAAAAAAAAAAAAGTTTAAACTACATTTAAAATTTGAGGTTGATTTTTCATTGAAAGTAAATGTCAAATTGATTTTATTTGGCTTGTACTGCTTGCCTAGTGAAGGTATATAAAAAGCCAGCCTACTTCAAACACACATGTATGTGTGCACTTATGTATCTTGTACATATGTTTTTCAAAGTTTGACAGCTTTTCCCTAAATTGAACAAATGATACTGCTTAGCTGTCACAACAGATATTAACAGGGAAGTGAAGGATGCCGAATTTAGACAGCAACTAAACATTTTGTTACAAGAAAACTTTCCACACAATGAACACACTAACAGTATGAGGTCTTCACTCTTCAGGGAAGAAAATTTCACAATTGGAAGAAGTTTGGAAAGAACTAAGTCTTCCTTTTGGAAAAGGGGATCTTTGGAGATTCTGGTTTTGGCACTCAGAGAGGGAGGGGACACAGCCTTGCACCCAGGATTTCTGGGAGCTGAGACATATGCACAACCAAGAGTTTAAAAGTCAGATTCCTGATTATGCTAAAATGTTCAGGCTGTCAGAGATATAATGCTCTACAGATGTGATGGCATTGGATAGACTGCTTTATGTCATTAAAAATGTATAAAATAGATGTGAAGAGACCTGGCAGACTTGGTTTATTGACCATTTACAGTTGCAGGATGTAATTCAGGGTAGCAGCACTACAAATGCAAGAGAAGTAGACCTTTACAAAAGATCTGCTGCCTGGCATTGAAAGTCAGTGTACAAAGCTCTTGTATATAAGATAACATACAGAAAACTGAGGATTGAAAAGTAGAATCAATAATGTGGGTTTTTTTCTTTAGCCGGTGCATTGTAATAGAAGTAGAATAGTTGAGGAACGTTGTGTTCTCCAAGTATTACTAAGAGATTGATAAGGAATGTATTGTATTGTCAATGTTCTTTTCTAAATTGTAAATTTGAAAAGATGATTTACTGACAAGTTTTGAAAGAAGATAAATACAGCTCTTTGAAACAAACCACCAAAAGAATTCCAAAAAGCCACCAACCCCAAAACCCCAAAGCAAACAAAAAAAAAAAAAGGAGACAAAAATTCAACCAACATAAAAATACCCAGAGAAATGTAAAACATATTTTACCATAGTGAATTAGGCCAAATCTTTCTGGAGTGTCCAACTTCTGTACATCCATCAGGCAGGACTTTTTTTTCTAGTATCATGGATTTTGAATAAATTCTGTGTACAGTAACAAGTGCTGCTGGTTTTGATCCCCTGAGGACATATTTTTAATTTTGACAGTTTCCCATCATAGGTAGCAAAATCCTCTATATTATTATTTACCATGGAACACAATGTGGCTGAATAATAAAAATAGTATTTTCCAATCTCTTTGACATCTTACCGAAGAGAAAGGATATAATGTTTCTACTCTGTTTTAACCCATGAGCAGATGAATTTGTGGATCTTTGATTGCCTTGATGCAGATAAAAGAGAAACAGGGAAAAGAGGTGGATTGCAGCAAGTACCTTACAGAAAGTCTAGGCAACATAATGTTATCTTTGTTTCCCTGAATTCTGCCTCCTAGAAGACACCTCACCCATTTGATTTATTGCCATGTGTAAGGAACTGTAGGGGACTTCAGAAAGGTACAGTTTATATCAAACTATGCTGAAGTAAATTCTTATTTGCTCAACTGAGGAACGCAATGTAATGAAATAACTGATGGAGTCTTACAAACTTAGAGGTGAATTCAAAACTGAGCTTAGAAAAGAACTGAAAGTATGCAGAAGGACGAACTAGTTCTGTGCCAGAACTGTAGCCATTTGCTAAGGAGCTTTGTGAATCAGTTCCCATAAAGAAATACGTACAGCTACTTAGATATATTAGGCAGCCAATGGTTACTTTAAACAATGAAATATTTTGTTTTACTTTACTGAATCCCTATCCAGTTATCTTCCTTATATCTTTTGTTGAGTGAGGTGATTTGCATTGATTATATACACTGTATGCAGGCCTTGGTTTCAGTCCCAAATAAAGCTGATATTTTAGGATATCTGCATGGATGTGTGTTAAAATGAAACAATATTTATCCTCAAATTGAGATAGTAGTAGATGCTTGTGAATCTTCTTACCTGTGAAGAAAAGAGGGAACTCTTTCAGCTCAGTGCTTATCTTTTGTTGCAGGACTAAGACTACTGTCAAAAGAGCTGTGTTTACTTGCAACGAAATTTGTTTATTTACATGTTTATATGAGCAAAGCTGCAGAATTACAATTTTGGTGACTGTAATGGTTATCACTTGATGCTCAAACTATGGCAGTCTTGTCACATAAATGCATAGAACCAGTCGCATTCCATGTCTCCTACAAAACATGCATCAAATTTCATCATCTAAAGCAATAGCTTTCATTTATAATCAATAACCTGTTTCATAAGCCTCACCTACACTTTTGGCTGGCTATGTTATCCTATGTGCATACTAAAAGAAGGAAGATATTTTAGCAAGGTTTGAAGTAGGTGAGGTCCTGCTGGGGGAGGAGACTATTAGAAATGTATTAAGATGTTGAAGGTCTACTTATAAACTGACCTAATGAAATACCACCAAGGAGTAGAGACAAGATCTGTGGTTTTTTGCTGGCTTAGGTTTTGTCCTACCTAGAAATGCAGTTCAGTTTAGACTGTGCTGTGTTCATGCTGTATTTACAGGCAAAGAAAGGAAATTATGCTTTCCTGTGGGATGTGACAGTGGTGGAATATGCTGCACTGACAGATGATGAATGCTCTGTGACTGTCATTGGAAACAGCATCAGCAGCAAAGGATATGGGATAGCACTCCAGCATGGAAGTCCCTACAGAGATCTCTTCTCCCAGAGGTAAACTCAAACAAAGCTTGTTTTATAGGATTTCTCTCTATAGCCAGCAACCATTCACATTAATTTTGGCATTTAATTAATAAAGAACAATGAATACATGACAGCAGAGAGGTTGTGAGTTCAGGCTCCAACAAAGCTCCTGCTCTTCTGCTCCGTGTGCATCTGTTTGGGAGGAGGGAACTGGAGGTGACGTGTGGCCTCATCCTTCAAATAGCCCTGCCTCTGGCAGAGAGGACTGATGGCCTCAGAGCTCGGTGTGAGGTAGAGGAGAGATTGAGGAGAGACCTTGAGCTCGTGCCTCATTCTGCAGGCTCTGAGGCAGTGTGCTGCTCCCTGCAGTAAGCAAGCAGCGATGCCCTGCTCCTTTGGGATGGAGTGACACGGCGAGGACTCACACTGGTGCAGGAGGACAAGAATTGCAGAGGATTGAATGGGACTGACAAGATCAGGAGCCTATAAAACTGTGCTGTTTAGTGATCTCTGAGCTATCAGCTGGATTTCTCTTGTCCATGAGAGTGGTACCCTCAAAGGAAGACACACAGTTGTGCAGGCGTGTGTGGCCTTAGCAGAAGGTGAGCGAGTGCTCCGCTCCAGGCAGGGAACTGAAGCAAAATTGCCTCATCTTGCTCCTCCTTTATGAAAAGGAGCAGAACTCCAGCTGCATAACTAGAGACAAAGCTGCCTCAAGAGAAAAGGTTGTTAGTAAACAGCTAAAACAGTTATCAAACCAAATCCAAAATGAGTCATTCATGCAGAGAAGGGACACTTCACAAGAGACAAAACAATGATTAATTAGCAACTGTTAACACAGTAATTCAGGCATTAAGTAACAGCATTGAAGTAAAATCCTTTTGAATAAACCACGTTTTCTAAAGTAAATGAGTTGGTCGCTGCTTAAACAGATTTGTACTAAGTGGTGCACAAACAGCAGCGTGTTTATCCTCACATATTTTTTGAATTATTGTAGGAGAGCAGCAGTGGAGTGGGTTGAGCATTTCACTAGTGGGACCAGCTGCTGCAGCTGAATGTAGCCAGGCCAGGCATAACTAACTGGAATGTGGTGATTTCCCTTGGAAATGCTGTTTGCATTGCAGTGAAATTTTTGACAGTCTCTTTTTTTCCTAAAGTTACCTGTTTTCCTGCTGCTGTGAATAGAGAGAAATCTTGGTATGAGGGAGTTTCAGATGAAGAATACAATACTCTGGTGGTGGAGGGGGATGGAGTTTTGAATTCTGGGATGGTAGATTTAGGAGCTGTGAAGCATAAGGAAAAGCCAAAAAAACCTGTAAAAAAGTATCATTGCAAATAATACTTATCTTTTGAAATTTCTGCAGGATCCTAGAGTTGCAAGAAAGTGGAGATTTGGATGTTCTTAAACAGAAGTGGTGGCCACGGATGGGACGTTGTGACCTGAATAGCCATACCAATGCACAGACAGACGGGAAGGCACTCAAGCTGCACAGTTTTGCAGGCGTTTTCTGCATTTTAGCAATAGGCCTTCTTCTTGCTTGCTTGGTGGCAGCATTGGAGTTGTGGTGGAACAGCAACCGTTGTCATCAAGAAACACCGAAAGAGGTCCATAACTTTTATTCTTATCACAATTAAAAGTAGAAAACACAAAAGAAAGAGAGAGCAAGTGGAAGTTGTGGGATTTTAGGGTGCTCTCATGCATAAATTTGATTTATTTTGATTTGCCATACTAAGCTTTGCATATAACTTTTTGGGTGGTTGTTTCTAAGAAAATAAAAGCAAAGAAACAAAAGTGTCTTTTGTGCACATGGAAGGTGCCAAACTGACAGCCCTGGAGACTAAAGTCCTCTATTTATTTGTAGAGCAGATACAGCATGGGCAGCAGCAGTGCAAACTTCCCCTCATTGCCCCACCAATGTGCCTCAGCCCTGACCTGGAGAGACCACCTTTAGGGGTAAGAGAGTGGTTCAGAAACACGCCCTCGGCCACTCTGCTGTGAGTGACGGGGAGGCCAGACACGGGCACCCAGCTGTGCCATCTGTGGTGATGTTTTCTCTGACCTGAGCCCCCATCCACTGGCTGGGACATCCATGTCCATCCTGCACAGACTCCGCAGCTGCCAGACGTCTGGTAGCTGCTCTCCTTCATGGCTGACCTAGGCTGAGTTTGAAGAGGTACACGAGCAATTAAAAATAAATCAGCTAGTTAATAATTGAATAAGCCATATTGCCATGACACTGTTTAAATACTTCCTTTCTTTTGAAGGCAGTTTTATTTCTAAAAGTAGGAGCCTCTGAGGAAGCTGACCTTCATATAACATGTTTTATCTAGTAAATTATATCTGAGATGTTCTTGGGTTTGAAGTTTCCATGCACAGCAGCCAGTAGTAGTTAGCAATGCTAAGATAGAATAATCAGTCTATTCTCAGATCTGTCTTGCATGAAGCCTGTGTTTGTTTACGTAGATTAAATGTTTAACAAACTAACCTCTTGCAATTTTGGAGACACTGAGGCATTTGTAGGCGCTTTCATCTTGGAACAGGTGTTTGTTGCAAGCAAATAATAGCAGTGAGCTGCACTACTACACTACAGCTGGAAAATAGTACACAGCCCACCAATTCTAATCTCTCTTTCTCAAGATGCAGAAGCGGTGGACTAATTGACATACCTGTCACCTGTAAGCAATTTTGGCAAATTGGCAACCTGGTTTAGTGGGTGGCCTCCCTGCCTTTCGCAGAGAGGTTGGAATTGGGGATCTTCAAGGTCCCTTCCAGCCCAAACAGTTCCACATCCTATGATTTTGCCCCGCTGCCTTGTACAAGTTGCTCCTGCTGTAACTCCAAAGGTGCCCCCACGCTAGCGTTGTAAAGGCCTGAAGCCCAGCAGTAGGTGTTTGGCTGCACACTGTGAAATCCTGACGGGCAAGGGCAGGGATGCTTTCCAAAGTGTCCTCCTGCTGTGTGCACAAGCACTTATCTGGCCATGCTATGTGATGTGTTCCCCTCTCTATGGTTAGGGACTTGCCTTTGTATATCTTTGTAGAGTGAGATGAGAATATGACCTACAGGCAGTTTCATATAGCTATGGTGAAACAATTCACTCTTTTATTGCAAGGAGTTTTGAATACTCAGTTTCCATTGCTGAAAAAGGATATGTCTTCCTGAGTTTAAATATTTTCAAGTTTACCTGTCCCCTTCCTTTCTTTTTTCAATAACTCTAAGAAGGATTATTGCATATCTGTGCCTACCCCATCCCATCTTTTCTCCCTTTACCATCCTTTTCCTCCCCTGCAGTGTGTTCTTGATGAAGGTTGCTCTTGTACATCTGTAGTACTCTTTGGCAGTTTCTTTGTCAAACATAGAATACTTTTAACCCTCTGTGTTTTAAAGTAAACTGAAGTTGCTCCCATGGTAGAACTGTGTTTGGGGAGATCGCTGTCTGTAGGGCTTGGTCTGCCCTTGGAGCACAACTAGGTTGGGTTAGAGGCCAATTAAACTAAAACAGAGCATGGACAGGTTCCAGAAAGATCAGGGATGGGGTTGCTGCCAGGAGAGGGGGAACAGACTCAGTGGGAGCCCTGGCACAGCAGGTGCAAAGGCTGAAGGAGGAGGTGCCTGTTCCCAGTGAGAGGGCAGAGGGCTGGGCCAAGCTGGCTGGCAGAAGGCGTACGGAGGGTGTGCCAGGCAGGATGGGATGGAATGAGGGTGCTGTGAAAGGGACAGCTGGGTGCAGTGACAGGAAGGCAGCTTACAGACACCTTTGGGTCGGTCAGAGCAGCTGGAGGGAAGGGTGACAGCTGCCCAGAGCCAGGGACAGGCAGGATCCTCAGGAACCCTCTGCCTAGGTCAATGGCCACACGTGCCACAGGGCCACATTGCTCCAGCCCTTCTGCACACCAGGGTTGGGGGCTCTTGTCACAGTGACCACAGCATCCACTCAACTAAATTAGCAAACAATTGTAGCAATATTTCTTGGCAGATTAGTGGCCTGACATATTTTATTTATGTACTACCAGTGAGGAGGGATTGAAGTGGGACATCTGATGGCTACAACAATTAAGGTAGGAAACCAAGTTTTGAAAGAGATGGTGAATATAGATTAAAGGTTTTTGATGTGTTTAGAAGAACCAAGTTTCAAAACTATGGGAAGGACAGGATCTAGGGCTGAGGGAGTGTGGAGTCCCAGGTGCTCCTCTGCTTGAGGCAGGAGCAGTGGCTGAGCCTGGCATAGGGGACCAAAAGCACAAGGAGAGTTGGATCTCCAGGAGGAGTGTGTCCAGGATAGCTCATTTCTGTGTTAACCAGCATTTCTCCAGCAAGAGCTATAATGACAGAGCTACAGCACAAGTAGCATACACAGAACATTAAAATCTGCCTCTTAGCTGTATCTGGTACTCCAGCCAAGTCATTAGTTCAGTAAGAGCTGCAAACTCAAGTCATGCTGCTGATTTTCCTCTGCTTTTGGGAAGGCTTTGGCAAAACACAAGTGTTGTGATACCACCTAAGAACTGTGGGAACTGGGATGTCTGCCAGCCACTTTCTTCTGTGAAGAAGAACTTGTGGAGGGTCACAGAAAAGGCTGATTTTTTTGCAGTCTGAAATTAGACTTTGATGTTTCCTATGAGGCAAAGAGAAGGTGGCAGCATTTGGCTTCTGTGACCCTCACCCTATTAGAAGCTTTATAAATCCCCTAGAAAAAAATTACAGTGGAGCCAGATTTGAACGAGGAGTTGTCCTGGCTTGTGAAACCCTCACGTAGCATTCTCACTTTGGCATGACCCACTTGGTTGGTCGTATCATGTCAACAGTTGCCAAATCAAAAAAAATGTTGGGATGATGAATGTACAACTACTATGGCAGATTAATGACAGGGTTAGGTGGTGTGCAGCTTGCTGGAGAGAGAGAAAAAGCATTTTTTAGAGACTCTTTATGTTGAGAGTCTGTGAGGTCTGTGGCTAGAAAAATGTGAATTGCCTTCATTGGCATTGGAGAGATGTTCTCAGCTGACATTAAGGTGTTTTTTTGCCAGTTTTTTGTCTTTTCTTTTTCCACTTTGTATCCCTTAGGCTTTTGTGGAGGTTAGGCTGAGCCAATACCTTGATGTGCAAGGACTCAGATGTCTGCATGGTATAAATCACAGCTCTTAATTAAGTGTGAAAAATGTAGTATTAACTATGAGATGAACAGAAGCTTGTCTTTTGAAACCTGACAACATAACTTGGACATTGATATTAATCTGATCTACATTTGTAGACTTCATAGGAAGAGTTCTGTCAGGGAGACACTGCTTCCAATTAGAATTTTTTTTACATTTTTAACATATGAAGAAACTCAACTCCACAAAAATTAAAAAAAAAAAAAATTGTTCCTATGCACTAAGTCAATTCATTAAGACAAACCTCCAGGAAAGGTGAATTACCTTTATTTTTCCATGTTGCCATTGGTTCCCAATTTTGTCTTTCCAGGAATAGTGAAACTTCTTGCTAGAAGAGCAAAGGCTGGGTTGATCTTTTTCAGGATGTTGATACAAGATATTTTTAGTCTATTTGAAGGAGATTTGTAAAAATGTTTCTAATGAGTTCTGCTGTAAAAATCTTTATGTTATCCCTATTTAATCCTTATCAGATCAGATTAACAAAAGAAAGATTAGCTCCAGCATCAGGAAAAAAATGTACGGCTGCAACACCATGCCACATTCTTCTGTTAGGGCTCAAGTTTGCAATCTCTTCAAGCTGGAAAATATCTGGTAATCTTAAAGTTGCCTTATTACTTTCTAACTCAGAAAAACTTGCACTAGGTCCTCTTTTTCCAAAAAGATGTTCTGGAATTTATGATCACCCTCTGCTCATTGTTAGCACCCAGCCATCCAATACCCACAGTGAAATTTAGCCAGCTCATACATCTATCTCTGTGTGTTAAAGTCTTGAATTTGCACAGCTGCTACTCAGCCTGAAATACCGATACCTAATCTTTTGACTTTGATGAGCTTCAGAAAATTAGGGAGTTGTGAAAAATTAATATTTATTCTGGGGTCTTTGTTCAGTCACTCTATGTCCCTTTTAAATGACTGAGCAATCAGATAAAGTTATTAAAACCTCTTACCATATAAATGTTGAACTTCTGACAATTGCCTCTGGATTGCTTTAACTTTTTTGTGTGAGTCTTATGCATTTATTTCACAATATCAGTAAGCCATAATGTAATTTGGATCATTTAACAGCCAAGGGCTTTGCCACATCATCGGATTGTTGGTATCTTTTATCCTCTTTGAAGGAATAAAAGGCAGTTTTCGCATCTTTGTTATCATTATGATCCTGCCTGGCTGCTTCCTGCAGTGGACTCCCCAGCATCCCCTGTGCTTTATCAGCTGTGTCTTTGTGTGATGTGCTCTTCCTCTGAAGATTATTACTTCTGAGATCTTGTCAGAACTATGAAGAAAGCATTCCTAGTTCCTCCATGTGCTGCAAAACAATGGAAACTTATATGCAAAGATAAAATATCCAACTATTCATGGAAGGAAAGTGAAATTTTTCACTGTGCATGAGATTATTCATTAAAAAATTAACAGGTAACCCCATGTTAAGCAAAATTAGTCACTTGTGCAGGATGATTTTTTGCTTTCTTGGATCTGATACATGTTGCATCTCTTATAAAAGGTGATATTGATTCACTTACATTTAATATAGCTGTTGGAAGACAATGTTGGAATGACACCAAGAAATTCTTGGTTTGATTCTTTCTTTGCACAGATAATATATATGATTAATCAAAAAACTATTTTTCTAAACCAGCTGTGCTATTCCTAGCATGTGTTTCAGAAACTGGACCCAGTGTGTTTGAGAATCTGTAGTGCAAGAAGATTTGAGGGTTTCATTGGTTAAGGCATAGCATAGATTTCCAACTCCTGAGTTGCTTCTAGTCATTGTCTCATAACTTGTGTCGAATTTATAATTCATTAACAATCACAGTCTCTACAGCTTAGTTTGTGATTTGTTTTCTTTCTCATGCTTCTGCAAGATCATTTTATTCAATAGACTCTTTTCACTTCTCTGTCCTTTTTATTTTTAAATTATTAAAAGGGGGCAGCATTTCAGGTACTGTTCAGAGTGAGAATGGCCTTGTGTACTAGTAACAGCACCTTATAATTCCTATTTCCTGCTACTCCAAGCTTAATAATGTCTTGAATCTCAAAATGTCTACACTCTGTGAGCTCTATGAGATTGTGGGAGGTAGCTAAATTATTCTAAAAATTGTCACAAGTATTTTGGCAGTACATAGGTTGAAAGAAAAAGACAAACCCTGTATTTCTGGCCAGGGCAGCCTCTTGTAATCTGCCTTAAACTCCCTTTTTTCTGTGTCCACTGATGTGCAAATCCCAGCCTACCTCAGAAATCCATTCTTCCAGCTTTAGCAGTCACGAGAGTTACCCACTGAGATTCTCTTCTGGTATTAGAAGAGCAGCAATCCCAGAGTACCTTAAAAATGGAAATAGGAGCTGGCAGACACGAGTCCAAGGGATCCAGATTTGTCACTGCTAAGAATTGTGATTTCTACTGTGTTCATCTCACTTTAGTTCTCTAGCCAGATATATTCCATGGCAGTCGAGGCTTCTGTACCTTCAGCATGGTGTCAGCAGTGTTGGTTTGGATTATTGAAGAGTCTCTTGCTTTCACCATTATTTTCACTTTCCTTGTCTTTTTCCTTGTCACTTCATTTACCTTGTCTCCTCTGTGGTGTTACCGTTTTATGTGATAATTTGATTTGCCCCAGGATGGTTCCTTTTGAGAGTGAAAGGAAACACGAGCTCATCAAACCTATATTTTATTTTCTCTTCATTGCATGTTCTCTATATTTTATCTTGTTTTTATTTTAAATTATTTTTTTCTGTATTTTAATGATATGTCTGAAATCTTTGTACATTTTTTGCTCAGTTGCATATAAATTATCATTTGTTTGTACTACTGTATTGTATTCTGCTTTTCTAAGAATAAATAAAGGTTTGTTTGGGGAAAATAAATCATGGAAACACTGGCAAAATAATGCATTTTAATGCCATCTAGAAATTCAGTTTCAAACCAGCTTTGAATGTAATAAGCTGAGGAACTTCATTTAACTAGCATTTTTAAATCAGCAAAGCGATATTAGGAATCAGTCAGCCCAGAATGCAAAGTTTACTGTTGTTTGATGATGAAGTATAAGCTGGAGAGACAGTAAAAAAAAAAAAAATAGGCTGATACATTATATAAATTACATTGTACAGAAGCTGGTAATAGCTGGAAGGGCATCTTAACTAACTCCATGCTGGCTTTTTTTGTGAGTGAAGAAACAAGATTTTCTCTTTGGAGGTGCCTGTAGTGAAGCAGATATTCTGTAAGTTCTGGTCCCAGGCAGGGTGCACATCCAGAATCCAGTGAAATCACTCAACTCCTGCTATTGATCACCATAGATTTTGGTCAAGGCTGTAATGGATTTAGCAGGGACATGTCATCCCCCTGATTTATGGCACTGGGCCCAGGCCTTCTGCTACCCAAAGCAGCGGTGAAGCAATTGAGTTTTGTACCAGCATATTTCCCTAACTGCAACAAAGGGATTTTTATGTTTGGTTTAATTTTTCTCTGTCATGTAAGAAAACCTTGCTAATGGGATCCTTAGGGATATAAACTGGATTTACCTGGCATGAGCCTTAAGGGGGGAAGAAAATTATTCAGCAGAAATAAGCTTAAAAAATGAGTGTTGCCATGCAGGGAAATCAAAAAGAAATAACCTGTTTAAAGTTTCAGTTTGATGATGAGTGTAAGTACTTGCTTAATTTGCATTACATTGCCTATCCCAGAGAACTTCTGTGGCTACTCAGGACCTTGGCATGAGTTTGTGTATTTTACTGAATTGGAGCCTTAATGCGTCAGATTCTTTTAGATTCTTCACACAGTGTTTACACAGCTAATTTTTGTATGTCTTATCTCAGCCTACAGCGGTATTTTAAAGTTGACTTTTTGAAGGGGGTGTAAAATAACAAAATCAGTAAAAGTTTAAAATAAAAAAGGCATAAAATGTGACTTCTTCTCAAATTTCTTTTGCATTTTTGTGGTTTGTAAAACGCCTTAGGTGTTGATCTGACTAAGCATTTAAGCATGTACATAAAATTAAATAAGAGGTGTATTCTAATCTCACCCAGAGCACCAAAACATTTCCATTCCTTTTAGTGATATAAGAACAAACTTAAGTTGTTTTGAAATCACCATTTATGAAGCAGAAACTGGGAGTTACCTGTGCATTGAAGTTATCTGGTGAAGATTGACCTTACCATGCAATGAGATTAACATGCATTTTATAAACTTATTTATCAATTGAATTTAAACAATTTTATAGTACCTGTAATAACCTGGGGTCAATATTACCAAAATATGATGGTATCACAGATAATAATACTGTGGAAAATATTTTCTTTTTTTTTTAAATTAATCAGTGGCTTGGTTATGATTTTCCATAAGTCCAGACCCATATTTATAGGAACATATATTAAAAAAATCAAACTCACTCAACATAACAAGTACTGTTTCTTCAGAATTATTAAGTATGCAAATGCTATCTTTTGGGAAACTGGTGGCCAGATTTTTATTATGCTGAGCTACTTTAATCATTTGGCTGGTCATGTCTCGTCTTATGTCAAAACAGGAACTTGGGCAGTTTCCAAAATGCAGCCCTGAATGGGAGTGCATAAACCTTTTCAAAATTCGATTTTTAATTGCGAAAATTGTGGCTAATAGTCAGGAGTAAGGATTTCATATAGCTGGAGTGGAGACGAGAGGCTCTGTATGTCAGCTAACACTGGGCATCAAACGGGATGTAGAAGCAATACTTTGTCTCCTATGCCAACTCTCTTCTACTCCTGGCATAACAGGAAAAATGGGAACATTTGAGATTTGGATGTGACTAGACAGGAATGGTGAAGGAGGAGGGTGTGGAGCAATCTGTTATGCCTGATGCTCCAGTAGAGTAATTCAGACTTTTGAAGGATAGCATTGCTTTGATTTGGGCTCATGAGAGTGAGAAATTGCATCCCTTATGGACTGGATTATAATTTAGGATGAAAAAAAAATGTGTAAAGCAATGTAAAGAAACCATTAAGTTTTAGTGAGTTTTAGAATAGAACCTTCATGAATTTAATTTTTCCTTCATAAAAGAATAATCTGTCACCTCACAGTATAATTTTAGGTGATGTCAAATTCTGAAAACACCACCCTCTGGAGGGCCATCCTCCTTTGTTACAATGCTATTTCAGACCAGAAGTATAAGAAATGATGAGTTTGTTTGCTGAAAAGAGTGAAATATTAATTACATTATTAGCCTCACTATCTTGATCCTTTTTTTTTTTTTTTCTCCCCACATCTTCCTTTCCCTTTCCATCTGGAGATGGCCAATGATGTGAGGCTGGGCCTCAGAAGCATGGTGAGAATTTATAATAAACATACAGATGATTGGTAAATGCCTGCACAGATCAATCCCCTATTAGTTCCCTCCTCACCTTTACCTTCCCCTGGAGCTGCCCGTGGTCCTAACCTGTGTGATGTTGTGGAAATGCTCTGTAGCCTGTTCACAGTAGAGGTTTCTCCGGTTGCAAGTTCTCCTTTCTCCCAAGTTCTTTTGCAGAGACATTGGCATGCTCATCAACCAGCACTCATTCTGTACTGCATTTTGCTGCTTGTGCTGAGAAGTGTTTCTTTGCATTCTCTTATTGTCCTGTTAATTTTCAACATCATGAAAACTGTGGAAACATCTGTACCATGTGAACTGCTCACTCATTCTCTTTGTCGTTGGGTTACCAGCTGATGAACCAAGGTTGGGTAAGGACTTTAAAGCTTGGATATCTCAGCATGAGGCTGAATGTCCCCTTTCATAGTGAGTACCAAATGAAAATGCTGTCACAGCCTCTTCCCTGGCAGGAGTGGGTCTGTTGTGAGGTCTAGATTCTTCTCTTTGTGATTGCACTTAGTTAATGGATGGTTGTGAATGGGGGAGCAGATCGCTGTAAGACACTGTGGGGTGACCTGCTGTTCCTCCTTCAGGATTTGTTTATTTGTGTATTTATTGACAGAGACAGGGGTGCAGTTAAAGAGGATAAATAAGACAGAGAGAGGTTTAGCTGGTTTGAAGTGGTGTGCATTGTCAGCTTCACTGGCCTGCTGGGGAGATCAGTCTGGGATATTCCTGACAAGGCTCACAGACAGGACCTGTGGGACACGTCAGGATTAGACCCCTGGTTAGATGTGATTTCAGGTTAGATAAATCCTGCCTGGGTAAGGTGTGCAACAGGAGTGTGGGAAGATGTGAACTGCTTCATGAAGGTTCTTGCTACTTGCACCTGTTCTGTAGCAAGTCACTGTTACTTATTTGGTGCCTAGGCTTTCGGTAGTAATTTATTTACACCTATTTTATATGTCTGAGGGTAGTTGGAAATAAACTTTGGCAATGTTTTTGAAACAATTTTCTGTCACGTTAACATCAACTTTGCATTAGTCTGTAATATCTTACTTTTTTTCCAGGTTTATTTAGAAGGAAAAAGTGTTACTGTCTCTTCATAAAGGAATTTCTGCTCTCTCATGAAGGAGAGCATCACCTAGGGAATAAGGTGGCCTCTTGTCCATAATTTTTATGAAGTTTTGTTTCTTTGCAGATGATTCCACATTGAATGAAATTAACATACTGCAAAACTTTCATTTCTTTTATTCTTTCAATTAGGTAACAGCCAACTGGACTTCACCTGATGTCAGTCTCAGTGCCTTCTTCTAACAGCTGGTTTATGGATGATAATTTAGCTAATTGCTAATTTAAAATACATGGTAGAGCTTTCACTTGTAAGAGCAGAAGCTTGATTGTAGGATTTGGCCTGTTTCTAAAAGCAGGTTTTCAAGTAGACTCTTGAGGTGCCTCGCTGCGTGTTTCTAATAAGATTCTGTTATGGTCAAGCCAGCTTTGAGCAGAGCACTCTCAGAAAGCACTCAGCAGATTTTATGTAACATTAAGTGCTATTTGCCTGGGTCAGTTGCCTGTGTTAAATTAATGACAGCAGACATACATCACCACTGCCTCTGTTTACACGTCTCTCTGCATTTCACTGCATTGTCGGCTGCGGAGTCTCCGGAATAATGAGTGTCACACAGTGAGTCATATTAAAAAGGGGTTATTTGTATTAATGCAACACTATACTGTATTGTCATTGTTTTGCAGCACATCTATTACATATATCATCACTGCTTTTTCTTCTTGAGCAAGCCAATTATGCCTGGTTTTGCCAGTCTGTCAGAGCCTCCTGGAATAAATTAAAATTACAGCGTTGCATATGCAGGAGCTATAACTGGAAGTAATGATAATGACCCTGGGTGAATACAGGATTTCAGAATAATCCTAATCAATTGTACATATGCAGAGCTGCTGCTGCTTTATTTCTCTTTAACAAGCTAAATGTCTGGAACCCCACAGACTGAAGTTGTTGCTGAGTGGAGCTGTGGGGTTTGATGCTGAGTAAGAAGAGAATAGTTTGTGGGTACCTGAGCATGGAAACTTTGCTGTTTCAGTTTTTTTTTCTCTGCCTCCTTTTCCAGTTTTGCGGCATGGCTGCCTGTGCCTGGAAGTGCCTCAAAATGTTCCTTTATAACTGGGTACAGGTGTGCCTTCCAGCACCTCTGTCTCATGACCTCTGACACCTGTCATTATGAACACAAATGTATGAGTCAAGAGGATTTTTACATGGGTAGGAGAGAGACCAGCATGTTTCCTGGTCAAAGGCAGAAGAGGAAATGTCTGTCTGACACTGGGGTTTGTCTCAAATTTTGAAACCCAGTCCTAATCACAAAATTACCTAATTTTTAAAAAATAGTTCTTGTACAGAATGAAAGCTTAACATTAGCATTGGTTTCTTTCTCTCACCAAAAGGTAATCCTTTGTGTTGTCACCCAGGACAGGAAACAAAAAAAAAACAAACCAGAAATGTGCCCTGATTGATGATTAAGGCTTTGTTACCTTAAAAGCATTGTTTTCTGCGTATCTCCTGAGTCTTCTTAACTACTTTAACAGGCTTTTAATTCTTGGCACAGTTACCAGCTCCTGACTGGAAGGTATTGACATATGCAAGATATTCCCTCTCTATATGAGCCTGTCTGCCCATATTGGCTATATTTCTGAAATTTTAGTCCTTCTGAGGTCAGGACCATCGATCTTTTTCTTTTCCATTCTAGGGTGCTTTTATTTGCATGTGTTGGATGCCGAGGCAACTTATCACAGTTTTGGCATAGTTTTAGCATCACTTTTCTGCAGATATTAGATTTTCCTGTTTGGGCATTTGTCTTCCTTTTTTTTTGCCTTTCTGGAACTGCTTCATCATCTTGTAGCATTTTTGTCTTGAAGAGGCTTTTCTTGAACTCTGTGATAAGCTCACAGAAATCACAAGTAAAAAAACCAGACACCACAATGGTGTCTTTAATAAAAATATTATGCTCAAAAAACTTTTCCCTTGGAAAATATCAAGTGTGGCAAGCCAGTCACTGAGCAGTATTACCTTTTAATTAATTGTGTTAAGAATGATGTAGGCAATTTCTTAAAAACATCAACCAGTAGCTCCTTTCCAACACCCTTGAATTTGATCATGTTAACTGACTCCAAACCTCCCCTCCCAATTAGTAGCATGTTTTTTCAATAGGACTGTCCAGAGGCTTTTATTAGAACCACTGTCAAGAGTCCCAGAAAATAAGCTAAAAAAAAAAAAAATTATTACTCTGTAGATCATGGTGTCTGCATTTATATCTTGCCATGTCTTTTTGCCCTGTGTGAAAAGGCCAGACTTGGTTAGTCCTGAAAGGGAGTCATCATTTCTTGCAGGTGTGGCCGTGCAGCTTTAGTCATTCCCAGATAATTCTGGTGGGCATCCTCCAGACCCACTCCAAGCCAGGATGTGCTCCTGCTGTCAGTCATAGGCCATTGAGCCTATTGCTCATAATCAAGTGCTTGGGACATATCAGAAATCTGCCCTTCAAATGCCCTTCCAGAACTCAAACTCACTGGGGGACATTGACATTTCACTTGGTATTTATGAATAAGAGAATTTCCTGACCAGGAGCAGTGTTTGGTTAGCTGTTTTCCTTAAGCCTGCAGAGGATAAGCCTGGGTGTATAATTAATTTTCCTTACACATTTCTTTCCTTCAGTGATTAATTTCTTCAACTGATCTATTTGGAGTACAACATTAATATTGAAAATAGAATTATGAAGCCAGCAAAGGAAAAATACTTTATCTTCTTCTGGCAACACAAGCATATAGTTGTGTCCAACACAGCCATGGATGAGAAGTGAAGTTGAATTGGCATGAAATATCTGAGATGTGACATATTTATATTAACTAAATTTTATATATTAAGTGCAAAAAAGAAATTTTAAAAAATTACTGATATTTAATGAGAAGCACAGAACTAAAAATAAAGGAGAACATGCAGCTGACAATGGAGCTAAAAACATCATAACTTTTAAGATTTCTTTTTCTGGCTTTATTGCCATTTAAACCTTTCTCCATTTAGCTTGTTAGTCTTCAGTAACATATGCTATGTTACTGAATTTCCCGGAAGAACAATAAAGGAACAAAAGGATTAAGTTTACAGAATTTACAGATTCAGAAAGGTTGACTTGCCACACGAAGCTATCCCAAAACCTCCGCTTCTGGAAATCTTGGGATTCAAAGCAGGTTTATGGTGTGCAATGACAAGCTAATCTTTTCAAGGGTTTCTGAGTTTTATCTTAGGTTTTTTTAAAGTATTTGAAGAATCATTCATTCACCATTAAGATAGTCTCATGCAAACCTTGACATTTAGTTATTTAGCTGCTCTTTGTCTAATAAGACAAAGAAAAAGGGAAGAACCTTTAAAAATGTGATTTTATAATTCCTCAGAGACAAGTTGTTTTCCATAACCTTTGCAAACATTTTATTTTGACAATGAAAAGAAGGAATAATGTTAATTCCTGGTCTATTGAAAGCCTTTAGAAAGTTTTCTGTGATCTTAATAAGGCCAGCAAGTTCTCCTTAATGCTGAAGAAAGAGAAGTAGGCAAATGCAATCAGCACCCCTACCTCTTAAAGAGAGCCCAAGAATTTACTTTTCTATGTACGTCATAAAATGTTCTGATGTAGATAGAATGTGATGTCTCTGGGCAGGAACTGGTTTTAATCTCTATTGAGAATGAAAAATTTAGCACAGAAACTTGAGTTTGCTTGTGAAATATAAGCAACTGCAGATCCACCATTTCCTGAGGAATGCTGTCCCAGGGTGGACTGTGCATAACAGAAGGAAAGGCCTGTTAGGCCCAGAGAGGGGAAAATTCCAAAGGATGTGGTCCTTAATAATCCCTGTGACCTAGATCTGGAGATGTGTATTAAGAGCATCCCAGCTGTGGCTCTTCATGTTTACATCTTAAAAGGGCTTGGCTAAATTTGTAACCAGGATTAATTCATGCTTTGAATTTTGTGACCTTCTGTGCCCAGGTGTTCCAAATGAAGATCCTGCTTCATTCACAAATTTAGTCTCGCTCTGCAAGCAATTAATGACTGCTTGTTGCATTTATTGAAACCTTACCTTTCCCTCTGGCTTGGTTTTATCCAAGTCACATTTTACTTGTTCCACTAGCAAAGCAGGATGAATACACTTAGGATGTACCTGCAATCAAAAAAAAAATTAATATCTAAATAAAATGTTGGTGTATATTTTCACTTGAAATGATCAGAAGAAGGCATTAGTATTTGGCAAAAGCTCAAAAAAATGTAAATGAGTCATGAGCATTTCACCAAAGCCTCATTTAGGAATATTTGTTCTAATACTTGCTCAGTTCTAACTCGAGTTCTCTTTTGTTTTCTTATTTTATAGAGGAGGCTTGACAAGAATATGAGTCCCAGGTACCCCAAATACCAGCTGGGAGTCTACATCCCAGCTAGCAGCATTGTTTAGAAAAGAAGTAGTACAGGGTGCCTAAAGAGACACTGCATAATGGGCTTCTGGGTGTTAGCTCCTTAGACACAATATCATCATACATGGTGCTAGCTGAAGTTTGTGGACAAGCAGAACTTTGCAGCGAGCTTTTGTTGGCAAACAGGTGAGGAAAATGTAGCAGTGATTGGTTGGACATCTGTTCCAGAGGAGCCCACCCAGAGAGGTCGAGCCCTTCCCCATCAGGGAATAATGTAAGAACTTTTCTCATGTTTGCCCCCGGTCTACAATTTTACTTGAAGAAAAGGAACTGAGGAAACTAAGAATTAAATCCATGTAATCTTCTGGCCACTGTACCATAGGTCCTTAAGTCTCTTAGCTACAGAATTTAGGAAAGAGCCTCTGAGTTATCATAAGCTTAGTGCATTGTCTAATGTATTGAATGACGGGCCTGACAGGTCAGGTGTGTTTATTGTCAGGAAGGACTTAATACAGCTGCAGGGGTTATATGATTAAGTGTTGTGTGATCCCTTCATGTCAAAAAAGTTTTTTTTTTATTTTATTATCCATTGATTTTTCTCTTACTCAAAATTATCTGATTAGAGGATTTGGCTGAAAGAGCAGGATTTTTTAAAAGTTATTTTTTTCTTTGGTGAGGAAGATTATATCCCCCAAGTTTCTGGGAGCTTCATTGGGATTTTGGTGAATTTGTGACATAAATTAAAAAGGAGTTAATTTCCACTGATTAGCAAAGAATTTGCAACATGCAGCTCAGCCCTGTAATTGGGGAGCAATTGTATTCCAGTTGAAATCAATATGGATTTAGCCTAAGCTGAGGACACAGGTTTGGGCTGTACATCATGTAACACTAATTCATTTCCAAACCCATACAGGGATCAGCAAATTCAACGGTTCTTGAGTAATGTAGAAAGGGTGTTAAATCACAAGGTTAGAATTGAATCTGTAGTTGACATTGACTGGAATCAAGGACTTGGAGTTGGCTTGTCAATTTACAGGGGAAAGCAAAGTTGCATAGCAGATGATACCACTGGAATAAGATTGTAATTCTCTGTGTTCCACCTGAACACTGGTGATGAAAGATTAAGAGGAGTGAGTGGCAGTGACACCTTGCACTTCTTAGTTTCCTGAGCTTAGATCTTGGTATGAATCAGTAAGGCTGCTGGCGTTGGGTTAAAGTAGCATTTAAGCAGAGGTTGAATTTGGGAAGTCGGGGATTACTGGAACACAAAAGTTTTGGGTAGTCCTGCTCCATAGGTTGGAGTCTTGCTGTCTGAGTAATGTAATTACAGGTTTCTGTTGGACCAGGGAATTTCTCCAGTTCCAGGGTTGTTGGGCTGTTATGCTTTGCAGCTATTCTGCTGAGTGTTACACTTGCATCAAATAACTGCAACTGCAATCATAGCTGTACTTTATGAAATGTAGAGAAATTATATAATGTAATACCTTTTTATTGGCAATACAATGCTAGCTGTTAAAATTCAGTCAAACAGCATCCCAGGTGGTTGACTTCATCCTGCCAGTTTTGTTGCTTCCAATTTGAGCGTCTTGAATGCCGTGCTGAGGTGATAAACAGCCCACTGTAGGGCTTTGCTGCTTCAGGATTTAAAGACAACTCCTTTTGCTGTATTTCCTCATGGAAGCTAAAATGTGGTGAGTGAGTGGTTCTGACAATCAGTTGAAGAGACCACTCTGGCAACCTTAGGAAATGCATTCCCAAAAGGTGGTGATGCATTTTCTAAAGGCCAGCACTGTTTTCCTGAGCTCTGACCACGGACAGACTTCTCCAGATGACGTGTCAAGGTGACAGACAGCTTCTGATCTGTCATGCAAACTATTCCAAACACAAATGTGTGGTCCCTTCCCCAGGGCTCCCAGAGTAGGCCTTTCTCACTGCTGTTTAAATTCAGTAGGTTTAAATTCTGTGCCAAACAGGTGACCCAGGGCTTCCTGATGGGAAGGCAAAAATTCATCACCACCGCAACCCCTGGCCAGTAGATTTCGATACCTGAATCAACTACCCTGAAGTCAGGGGTTTTTTTCTGATGTGATCTTTAGAAAACACTCTGCAGATAGATGAGATAGTGGTGAGCTGTCATGCTGACAACAGGCTGAGCTGCCCACTGGAATTTGGAGTCCCAGGTCATTTGTTTGCCTGGTATAGGCTTTCTTCTGAGCTTGTGCAAGGTGGGCCGAGGGCATGAGGGAAGTGCTGGTCCCTGATACCAGCCCCTGTTAGTTGAAGCACAGCCATCAGTTTACCTCCCAGGAGGATGGGATTGACAACATCAAGAGCTCCAGGAGGCCAAGATTGAGCTGGTGTTTTCTTCAGCATTTTCTTCAGCAGGTTTTTCTTCTGGAGATGTCAGCAGACCTTGAGGTTTTGCGCAGGCACAGTTGAAATCCAAGTGATGTAATGAGCGATCAGCAGCTCTGGTCACACAGAGGAAAAGAAGGGGGGCCGGATGGGGTTGGGGATTGTGTTTGGACTGATTGTTATGGTTTCTTCCTCACTAGGACAAAGAAGTGAATCTGGAGCAGGTGCACAGACGCATGAACAGTTTAATTGATGAAGACATAGCCCACAAGCAGATCTCCCCAGCATCCATCGAGATCTCGGCGCTGGAGATCGGTGGCATGCAGCCAGCTCAAACCCTGGAGCCGGTGCGCGAGTACCAGAACACGCAACTTTCTGTCACCACCTTTTTACCAGAACAGACAACTCATGGTGCCAGCAGGACACTCACAGCTGCCTCGGGCAGCAACCTGCCGCTGCCCCTGAGCAGCTCAGCCACCATGCCCTCCATACAGTGCAAACACAGGTCACCCAATGGAGGACTATTCCGGCAGAGCCCCGTGAAAACCCCGATCCCAATGTCATTCCAGTCCGTGCCGGGGGGAGTCATTCCGGAAGCAATGGAGCCCTCGCATGGAACATCCATATGACGAAAACAAACAGTACAAACAACCAGCAGAGATTTTTAATACAAAATTTAAAAGAAACAAAAAAAAAAAGAAAAAGAAAACAAACTCTTACATTTTTCCTGTATATACTTGTAAATAATGAAAAAATGAAGTGGGGTAAAAGTGTATTTTGAATATTCCCAATTTTCAAAGTAAGTAAAAAACAAAAAACAAACAAAAATGTATGAATGACTTTGTAAATTTTGTTCTATATGAATAAAAAGGCAAACTACTTGTGGTCGTTCTCAAGTGCCAAAGAAGACCTGTTACTGGGACTGAGGGCCATACTTTTCTTTTTTTTTCCATGGATTTCAACACTTATCCCTTACAGGTATGGTTTTTTTAAGAGCAAAAAGTTTATCTGTTTCTTGCTAGAAAAATTCACCATGCTCAGATCTCTCCTTTCCCAGAACCCTGTTTTATAGCCAAGATGACAATTCACTCAGAGAACTTAGCAGCTGGTATTAGCATAGCAGTAAAAAATGCTTTAAAAGTGAATTATAACTCAAATCCAACAAACAATAAACAGAAAACACTTTCCTTCTAACAAGGATTTAAACTTCCACACAGTTTCTAAATTTAAGCACAGGATTATTGGATTGTGTTTTTATGTGTGGGCTGTGCTGTGTGGCTCTTTTTATTTAACTTTCTGTGTTTTGTTATACATATATATATATAATATATACGTCATAATATATATAATATATATTATATATATTATGACGTATATATTATATATATAAATGCTTTGATGAACAACAGGTTTTAGGTTAAGGAGAAAGCTTTTAAGAAAAACTGCTCAGCTCTTTTTTGTTTCTTGTGTACGTGACTGAAAATGGGGAGGAACCAATGGAGTGAGGCAAGGAGGAACTGCAAAGGCAGGAGATAAAGGCACTGCAGCGACTATGCCCTCTGGTGCCATCTCTTTCTTTAAGATTTCGCTGAATTTGTTGCATAATGGATACAATGCTCCCTATTGAAGTCATATCCCTGAATGACAAGACTATAAGCACAGCTCTGCTTTCTTTCCATTGATTTTGTGAAGAGAAACATTTTAATGGCCATGTCTATAATCGTGGTAGAAATGGCTGTACAAAAACTTTCTTTTGTCTGTGAAACACAGAGGACAAAGCTGGAGCAACACATACAGCTTATTTAACGTCTTGTCATGCAAATATTAGCAGTGCAATGTTGTGTGACAAGAAAAAACCAAACCAAAATCTAACACATTGTTTCCTTCCCAAACAGAAGTTTGAATGCCAAACATAATGGATCCCTGTCCCCCCGATTACTCTGTGTGGACCATCACTCTCAAAATTGGGATAATTTAGTGTCTTGTCAAATGTATCCCTAATGCTAGGTTGTAATTTCCCTTTGTAGCTGGATTTCTTCACTTTATTAGAACACTGCTATTTGGAAAAGGCTGTAGATCCTGGTGCAGCAAAATCACTGTCTACGTTATGGTGAAAAATTGTGTTTGAACAGAGGTAAAAAAGCATTCACGTCCCAGGAAAGTCAGCAGGCAATCTGGGTCAGGTTTTTGGATAAGTAAACATTCCATTCACTGCTCCTAATTTGATTTGCATAATTACACAACATGTATATTTATGGGGTGATTAAAGTCCCCACATTTTTACATTTCTACTTTAAGCAGTAGGAAGGAAAAGTCAAACTGTGACATAAAACCAGCCTTATGGAAGAGTATACTCAGCCTACCACTTTTTAAATGAGGAATATTGATGGTGGGCTTAGAGAAGGAGTACTCTTAGAGGGATTAATTTGTCTTTGTTGTCAAGCTGGTTCCTCATGAAGATGGTGCAATTTTGTAGCTTGGCACAAATTGCTGTATTTGCTTCACACTAATTAAAAATTAGTAGTAAAGCTGACTAGATTTATGCATTTAGAGGTCTGGCCCACAAAAACTTTTGAGATTTTCTTCTTCTTTTGTCATGTGGGGTTTTTTTTGTTGTTTTTGTTGACTTAACAAACCTATGACCACAGGAAAAAAGAAAAAAAAACCTTCCATAAATACACTAATTAGTTATGGCAGAAATAGCTGCACTAAAAGACTACATACACAGAGGAATCTGTAAAGATACTTTGGAGAAAGAGTGCAAGGATTTGCATTGGAAAAAACTCTTGTTTCATGACCAATTTAAGATTTTAGCAGCAGCAGAGGAGCGTGTTGCAGAAGAGGTGCAAGGAGGTGCTTGAGTGGCTACGAGGGTGCAGTCTGTTGTGGCACACCAACCTGCTGGGGGTTTCCTGAGCTGCTGCCATGCTGTTACTCACAAAGCATGCTGCTGAGCTGCTGCAGCAAAGCCCAGAGCAGGGGCTTGAAACCCTCATTTTCTGAGGCGTCTTTGCTTTCACATTAGATCTTTTTCATATTATAGACAAAAACACTGTAATTTTAACTGACCTGCATTTGCGGAGTAAATTATGAATACAGTATATTTTGGGGGTTAACTTTAGCATTCTTCATATTCAGTTCTCCTCCTGGCTTACTTTTGCTATGTGCTGTAGAGTTTGGAAGTGTGGTTTAACTTGAAAGCGATGTTAGAGCTCCTTTATTCTCATGCACAAAATATAACTCACCTGTTTGAATGCTTTGCAGGACCACATCTAAGATGAGCAGGATCTTGAAGAATCAAACCACGCAGAAAAGTATTTAAGCATGTGTGAGCATAGGGAGCACCTGCTTTATGTAGAGGTGAGGTGCATTGTTGATTGATGGTGGAGTTAAAACTCACGTCTCAAATTAAATATGTGCCTAATTTTAAGCAGGTGAGTGAGCTGGCCAAACTCCCTGGGACTACTCAGCTGCTTCAAGTTAACCTTAAGTTTTGAGTGCTTTGCTGCACCAGGGTCTACACTGCAAAGCTAGGAATCTGCAATGGATTTCTCACTGTCTGGTAATTATTTGTTTATTTAAAAGTTAGCAAGTCATAGCTTGAGCCTGTCAGCCCTGACCGGCAGCTGTTAAATCCTTCATGTGCTAGTGGTTTGGTTTTAGATTATTTGAGCAAATCACCAGGTTCTCCTTGAGCATAAACCATGTTTCTTTCCCCATAATTTTCAGTTTTCTAAGTAAATGCAGAATGTATGATTTTCATATCTTGTCTCCTGTTTTATATTTGCATCTTCCTTTTGACAGATCAAAGCATTCACTTTCTATATAATATGTATTCACCACACACATGCATATATATATACATGTGCAATTACTCACAGAAGAAGTGAGAAATGTAATTTCCATGTGATGTAAATGAGCATAAGGTGAAAGCTCTCACAGAGCTGTGCTTATTTACACCACCTGCAGATTTGACCCTTCACCATTAATATCTGGCAAGTTGAAACAGAAAATCTGCAGAAGTTTCTGAAAACTTTGAAGACCAAACTGTGCTCTGGTTTTTCAACTGGAACTTCCCCGAGTGTACTTAAAATAGGGAATAATATATGATCCCAAATATTCCAATTCCTCTGGAATGTTTACATTGCAAAGGTGATTGTACATGAAATGTACCTTCCTTTTATTGTGCTCTTTTGATGATGAGCTTTCACAAAAGTGACATCTGTGGCACAGCACTTCTAGCGTGTCTTGTTCTATCAACCCATTAGTATAGAAATTATTTTCTTACAAAAATGTGACTCAGAATGTGTTTCTATTTGCTTGCAATCCATGGGCAATCTGCTTTCAATCTGAAGAATGCATTGCTCTTATTTCTTAGTATGTCATGTTTTCCTATTGCAATGGAAAAAAAAAAAGAGTAATTGTGCTTTTTAATTTCAGACTTGAAACTTGATAGATTGTTTTTATGCTGAGTTACAACTACATGTGTGCAATACTTGTCTTGCAAAGTGAAGTTCCCAATATCTGCCTTGCTTTGATAACCATTGCTGCATTGTAGGTGAAGTCTCAGCAAAACAATTCACTTTTTCTTAGTCTGCTGATAGAATAAACCACTTAAACCTGGGTTCTCACCTGTGTAAATCAGCTTCCCTCCAGGGAATGGGTCAAGCATATTGAGTTTCAGCTGGGGAAGATTTAGCTCTTAATGTTGGGCTCAAGAGCTTTCCATAAACTGGTGTTCAGGGGTAGCTCTGAAAAGGAAAATGTCTCAAAAATTAACCTGAAAGAGAAACTTTATTAAAATTTTCAGCATGTAACATGGATTACGGTTTAAACTTTATGCTGGGATTGCTTAAAGAAAGAAAAATTTTCCTCAAATATTTTTAAATTTTGGAATAACGCTCTTCTGAGATAGTTTTAAAGCTGTTGGGTTGATGACAGGTGGAGCATTCAGAGGAAATCATGTTAGTGGGGTGGTACAGCAACCACAGTGTTCAGACCTTATCATTTTCTTTTATTTTGCTTTACTGACTTGAACTTACATTGTGAGCAGCTAAAGAGTGACATAAATCTAAACACAACACATTTGAGGGACCCTGTTGGAAATTTCTCAGAGAAACCACATCCTTTGGCATTATCCTCAAAAAGGCAAGGAGAAAGTCAGAAGAAAACTCTGAAGAAGGGCAAAATTAAAGGTAAAAACGGACATGTGGTGAAGGGGGAGGGAGAAAAGGATGGTTACAACTCATGTTTAGTAAAGCTGTATTACTTGTATGAGAAGCCTCAATTCCATCATACAAGCAGTTGCCTCAGCTAATTATTATTTTTCTTAATTTTTAGGAAACGAATAAAAACAGCATTTGTTCTACCAGAAACAGTTGTTATATTATTTAAGAGTTGAAATTATTTGTTTGGCGGTGCCTGTTTTTTGGCTTGATTGTTGCTCAGCTGGGGAGAATCAGCTTTAATCAGTGATTGCACCCAAAGCAGCTGTGGGCTGTTTGCTGGGAGACACTCCCAAGGGCTGTTTAGGGCTGCAGCTGGGACAAATCAGCCTCAATCAGCTCCCCATAAAGCTCTCACTTCTGTGGGCTTGTGGAAGAGTTTGTGCTTTGTGCTCTGGGCTGTACATGTCTCTGGGTTCCTGGAGATGGATGGTCGTTTTTTTTTTTTCTGGTGTTGCAGGGAAGCAGAATAGAAACGTGAGTTCTCCAAGCTTGCCAGGTAACCAATAGGAGAAGCAAGTAATGGATAAAGCTTTAGCTTTTTATGAAGTTTTGTTTTCTTCTAAATTTACTGTTAGTCTTAGTAGAATTTTTTTATTGGTTTTATTTTTTTTTTAGCTGTATGCTTTGAGGTTTACTATCTAAGTTATTTTCTCTTGTCCCTACTGAAATTGATAGCTTTCTTTGAAGTCAGTTGATGTTGGTAGAAACTTCACGTTGTGTTATAGTGGAGCACAACTGAGAGAGAGTTGCTTTGTCTTTTTTAATTTATTTTTTATAAGTTTCTCTGAAAGATGACTTATCTTTCAGTAGCTAGTTCTGGTGTTGCAGTTATCAAGCTCTGTAGTTTTGAGGAGGTTTGTTTGGCCTCTGTATCACATAAGGAAGAGAAGTCCTCAGAATCATAAATACACACAGCAAGGTAAGGAAAAAGCTTGAACAAAAAATTTAAAGAAAAAAAACCATTTCTGCCTGTCTTGCTGAAGTTTCAGATGCTTGGATGTGTAGCTGGGACAGAATCTAATTTCTGAATAATATGCTCCACGTGACTGTAATGTAGATACCACCTGAAACATTTATAGGTGAAAACCCCACAACACAGCTCATTGTGCCCCCAAGTAATTTTCAAGATGAAGAATTTTGTTTAAATTTTTAACTGTTTTGTTATGGTGCAATAACTGAAACTGTGTGAGAGGGGAGATGGAGCCTGATGGTTAATTACCTACAGCTGTAGGTCATTATCAGTCTGCTTTTAGACTGATTCTAAAAGGTCACTCAGTCATGAAAGCAAGCATCCTGGAAATTTTTCTATGTTTCAGTATATTTTTAAAATTCTCTTCATCATGTAAAATGTATTTGTTTCCTGATGGAATTATTTCCATGGTTATGTAGAACACAACAGAGCCCTAAACTTGAGGTGAGAATTGCAGCTAAAAGAACAAAAGGGATTGATAGTGGAATTTAAATGCATGTTTCAATTTAAATATGTGTCTAATTTTAAGCAGGTGAGTGATCTCCTTAAACTCCCTGGGACTACTCAGCTGCTTTAAGTTAACCTTAAGTGCTGAGTGCTCCGCTGCACCGGCATCTATACTGAACTACAAGTCTACACACCATGCCAGCTGTGAAGAAGAGAGATCCCAGATTTATATAGCTTTTTCTATATATCAGCAGAAAAGAAATTGACTTTTCTTTAATATGTTTTTATATGATTTATATTGAAGCAGTTTTGTCAAATGAAATATTTGCCAGAAACAAAATATGCCAGGCCACCAAGGTGCTGAAATGCTTAATTGCAAGTAAATCCAAGCAGACAGTGAGGTGTTTCTGTGTTTGGTCTGCTGTAGTGACTGTAGTTACAGTTTGCAGAGCCTTTTTCATCTTGGGGCATTACTAGGGGTTCCAGTGGGCTTGGTCCTGGTTGCAGCCCACTGCCCCCAGAAGAAGGGATGGGTTGTCCTGCTGTGCTGAGGCAGTGGGATGTGTCCCTGTGTGCTGTGTGTTTTGCCTGTGCCTGAGGATGCTGCTTTGCAGTGTTGGCTCTGTTGCTGCTGCCGGGCAGATGACGGGACAGGAGAAGCTCCTGACAAGTGCAGGGTGTGGGCAGGTAGAGCATTTACAGGCTGTTGCAATTTAGCAGTTCCTGCCATTTAAGAGCTGGCCAGGAGAATATATTGCCATGTTTTGTTTGATTATAAAGCCAGCTTGGATAATGGTGGGAATTTTTTGGGAGGGTGCATTGGTCATGAAAGCTTTCAGCTTTCTGTCTGGCAGACCCTAATGCGGCAGTAGAGCCCCCAGCTCCACTCACAGTGGAGTGAGGTGGCATTTAAAGGCAGTGTTTGCTGCAAGCTTCCCAGAGAGCTCCTGCCTGCTGCTGTGAGAGCAGGGGAGGGCAGGGAACCCAGAGCAGCACTGGGAAGGGGAGCTGCTGGCGATGGGGAATTGGAGGCAACCCTGGAGAGCAGGGGAGGAGCTGGGGGGGGCTGCAGGTCTCCAGAGAGGAGTGCTGAGGGTGCAGGCCCATCATCAAAGGATGGTGAGGCCTGGCAATAAAATAGCAGAAGTGCTGTATTTGAAGTATGAATGTGGCCTAACCTATGGACTGGGGAGTATTTGAGTTGCTGGATGCTGCTGTCATTGTTTACATTAAGGTTTCCTGAAATTAATGGGATTCTACATGGTGGAACTTGCTGTTAGACTGGTCCTGGCACAGGGAGGGAACAAGCAGTGTTTGTATCGGGCTGTGCAGATCCTATCAGGCTGTTTTAGGTCCGTGGTGTTGGATTCCCCCCCCGCCCCGTTCTGTGTCTGTAGGTCAGCTCACACATCTTTCTGGGCTGTGATTTGTTGTGCAGCATTTACCAACTCTTTGGCAGGAGGAATGTGCTTTTACAAGACAAGAACAGTTTCTCGTGCATTTGCATTCTTAGCTTTGTCTTGTCATTCGTGTCAAAATGTCAAGCAGAGAAACATATGCTTTCAAATGGAGTTTCTGCAAACCATTTGGATCAATAAGGACTGTCTGTCTGCATATTTGTAACATCTGCCACAGAGGAATATGAAGCTCTATCAATTCAGTGGCTTAGTAAACCATATTTTACTCCAGACTGTAGGTTGTTGACATTCAGTGACAGAAAAAATATCGCTGCTCTGGGCAATGCAGAGGTCTGTTGTAAAGCAAATCCTGCTTTTTGGAAAGTAGATGTTTCATCTTCTGCACACAGCAAATACATGCCATCCTGACAGGCTGGGCCATTAATCCATAGACATGTCATTTTTGGCTCCTGACAGCTCAATGCAGCTGCTGATCATCCCTGGGCTGCTCTGAAGGCTGCTGCAGTCGATAACTTCAGGTACTGTGAGACAATACCTGAACAGCTTCCAGGGTTTCAGAGAGAAACCACCTTTCTGAGGACAGAAAGAGGGGTTTGGATTGGAGGGAGTGTCTGGCCGCATTCTGTAGGAGCACGGAAGGTGAAGGCTCCCCCGTGCCCTGCCTGGTGAGATTTGGACATTGAGGTACACCTCTAAGGGCTGAAATAGGACGTCCAGAAAATGTTGGTGGAAGGCAGGATAGGACAAGGATCTTAGAGCTAGGGAGAGCCAGTACCAGTGTGTGGGACTGGTAAATAGCTTGCTTGGCCCCAGAGCAAAGCTTCCACCAGGGCATAGGTATTTTGCCATGAAAAACCATGAGGTTGCAAAAGAAGCATCCTGAAGTGCCAGCCTGGATATTAAACGGTTGGGCAAGTCCCAGACCTTTACTTATAAAGCTGCTTAGTTCCACAGTATTAAGTGCCATGAAAAGTGTATTAAACCTTTTATTAAGAGCTCAAACAGTACACAGCGAAAGCACACAAAATGCAAAGTGTTAAATTAGACTGTCAATTTAATTACTCTTTATCACATAATCCCTTTACTTGTGTGGCTTGTTACAGGCAAACCCTTCTCTGCTTTTCAGGGAAGAATTGCAGAGGTCCTGCAGGGGAGAGGGAAGGAGAGGAATTGGGGAATGCTATCACACAGGCGTGGAGGCAGACCTGAGCAGGACTCATGCATGAGCAGGGGCTGAGCCATGTGGCTGTGGTGGAGCACGCGAGGCTGGCCAGCAGCAAGCCTGGCTTTCCCTTTCCATGTGGGGAGAGCAGGGTGTGAGGCTCAGTGCCAGCAGCTGGGAAATCCTCTTCTCATGGACTGGGATCTTGGGGGTTTAGTTTGGCTGAGGGTGGGGAATAGGAATTGGTTCTACTTTGACACTGAGTCAGCAGTGCCTCTCAGGGTACACTGTTACTGACAGGAACAGGCCAACACCAGGCACCCGGGACTGGCACTGAGTTCACTTCAGTGGCTGAGACTTTAGACTTTTTTGGCTTAACCTCAAACTGTTAGAAGAACAGGCATTAAGACAGATTTTTTTAAAAAATAATTCATAAAGTTTAAGGGAGAATTATTTTCCTCACCAATGAAGTGCTTATTTTTTCAAAGACAAAAGACTCTGTATATGTGGGATTTGATGGAACGATAACAATGTATTAAAAAAAAATACCAGGAGAAAAAATTTCCTCCTCTGCAGCTCCTGTGCTTTCTGTGCTTCTGGATTTTTATTTTTTTTTTTTTCTAAAGTTAAGATTTGACCAAAGCTAACAATGGAACTGAGGGTCTGTAATTCATCTAGATGGGAATTGCAGAGGATTTTGGTTTTAAATTAGGTGGTCAATATTATATAAATACCGGTGAAAGTCAAAATGATTACTCTGTGAGTTGCAAATTAGGAGTATTCATAGTTGATAAAGAGGCATTAAAATTTTACTTTGCTTTTGTTTTTGAAAGAAGCAGTTAATTGGAAATAATTAGCATGAAATGACTCACCTGGCTTTAGTTATGATGGGTTTATGAAGTTATTATTGAGAGATTGAATGCTGGCACATGTTGATTATGTTTAGATGTCACTTGCCTTTGTTTTTTCAAGCGCTCGAAAGAAATATCTCAAGTCTTCTGACAGCCAAGAAGAAAAGGTAAAAGTTAGTGCTATGATGGAGTCAAAGACATTTAAAATCTCCCAACTATTAAATTTTGATGGGACTTATAAGCTTAACTCTTTGATAGTCCCTGATCAAAGCAGAAGTCAGTTCAACATTATCTTGTGCTTGTCATAGCAGATGCATGGGTTGAGATTTCCAAGCTGTTTCATTATTTTGGATGAATAATTCAAACCCCCACCCTAATATTTGTGGAAGATTAATGTTTTTCATTTTGTTTTGGATTTTTGTGTTATTTTGTTGATTTGTGTTTGGGTTTTTTGTTTGTTTGTTTTTTTTTTTACTTTGCTAAGTTTCATTAGTTTTAATATGTTTTCATCTTAATAATTGGAAAACTTCAGACAAGTTTTGCATCCACCTGCAAGGAGAGAATACAGAAAAGAAGGCTCTAAATCACAATTTTTATCCAAAGCACTCTAAGTACTTGCAGCATTGTTCTGTCTCTAGGCAGAGGCTCATACCATGGGGCCTTTGGTCTCTGTTGTGATACAATACTTAATACAGAAAGAGACGTGTATTTGTGAATTCTGGTAATGAAAGATATTTCAGATTGATTGAATCTTCAAATACTTAATGTTTGCTGATGTCTTCTTCCTGTATAGCCTGCCTTTGTGGGCCATAGGGACCTTAAATCCCATGGAAAAACCCAACTGTTCAAAAATAAAAGCAGTACAGGAGCCTTTCAGCACTGTAAACAGCTATTACTTCACTCCTAATGCCATGTATAGACAGAGAAAGGACTATTAATGCAGAGGCTATTAAATAAATGCAGTAAATATTGCTTATATTCTATTAATGCTAATGTTGTTTGTACATTTCGGTCCTCTTTAGGAAATTTAGTTCAATAATTTCTGCAGCTTCTGATGGAATAGATTTTTAAAGTATTATATCAGTGTATAAACACAAAGCTGATGTTACCTCTTTCAATGGGATAAGGAAGGGATATTTATTTTTACCTGTTTGCTCTATTGCAGCTATTGTTCCAAGTGCACCAATCTTAAGAGCAAAAAGAATTGTTTTGTGTAAGTGAATCAATCTGGCTGAAAAAGCAAAAGCAGTTTTGATTAATGGGGCACATAACAGGATCTTTCTGCCTTTTGGAAAACCTTGAAATTAAGATGTTTTGTTATTTAGGTAGATTTTAAATTTCCCTGTCAAGTGTTTACGATTTATTTTTTGTTGTTTCAATCTTGGATGGGAAGAGACAAAATGTGCAGTGTTTCTTTGGCTTTCCTTTGCATGTTTATTTTTAAGGTTGCTAAGACACATGTGGCGTATGAAGGTTTTGGGGAATTATAAGGTTGGGATTTTTATTGTTTGTTTGAGGGTCCTGTAAGCGTTCCTGTTGTTTTGAGGAAAATGGCCACCAGGTCTCAGCCTTAAGAGCAGGGAATTATTTTCTGTCTAGCAGGATCAGTCCTCTCTGTGACTCAGTCATAATCAGTGTGTACTCAACTTCCCAGAGAACTAAAAGCTTTGATGTATTGCTGTGGCTGGTGTAAATGAGGGTAATTTTCTGTGGATTGTGATCTATCACACAGTGCCTAGTTATGTCACCTTCAGATTTGACCTCTCTGCTTTGTCCCAGGCAAAGTGACAAAAGTTGGCAGTTTTCTCAGATGTTCCAACGGAATAACCCCCCATCTGGTTAGGAAGGAAAAGCAAAGCAGTGGCAAAGAGCAGCGTTCCACTCCTGCCAGTGCTGCTGCTGTCCTGTGGGCCTGCACATCACCTGTGCCTCCTTACTGGGGCTGCAGGTACACAATGACATTTGTCAGCAAGATTTGCTGGGGCTGGGAGTCTGCCTTGTTGCCCCAAGAAGATGAGATTTCTAACTGGGCTTTTCCTTTGGTTCTTCCCACGTACTTCAACAATCCCAGCTGTGGTTATCCAGGAGAGCTTATCCATGCTTTCCAGCTGCTACTTGCTTCTCTTTTTGGGATTTGCCCACATGAAAAATCATTTTCCCTCCTGAAGGAGTGATCTGCTGTACGTTTGACATGGCTCCCCATAAACAATGTTTTTTCCACTGGAGCCACTTATTTTTTTCACAGAGCAATTTGGGGATTTAGGAATACCTATATTCTTGTTGACTGATATACTTGTGCAGCTGATGGAGTGGAAAAATGATGAGGGGTGTGTGTGGGGCAATTCAGCAGAAAATGAATAGCAAAATTTCAAAATCTAAATTTCAGTGTCTGGGGATAATTCTGTTTAGCCAGTAGAGATTAGCAACTTTGTCCCTTGAGTACAGTATATTAGCAGCTTTGCATGAAAATAATCCTTATTGTAAGCAAGAGGATTTCTCAGCCTGGCCTGTGCCTCTCATTAAGGCTAGTTTTGTACAAAGCAGCTGTACCAGAGCTGCTGCAGCACCAGAGCATGGCCTCACCCATGGGGTAGTGCTGGGTATTATGGTAAGCTAAGAAGGTTGTCATGCTCCGTGGCATGGCAATTGTTGCTTGCTTTTCTTTTGTTGTTCTTTTTTCCTCTCTCAGTAAGTTACCTTCTCAGCCATCAGACAGTCCTCTTTATTCTGAACATCAGCACTGCTGGGAAGTTGGGGTGCCTGGGCAGGGGCTTGGCCCTCACTGGGGCTCTGCAGGGCGAATGGGGCCTCGGTGCTGGTCCCCCACTGCTCCAGACCAGAGCTGTCCTCCCCATCCTGGGGCAGAAGCATTTGGGGTCTGATTTCTACCCAGCCTTCCTGTCTCATGTTCCTTGGAGCATCTCTAGGCACTTTGGAGCTGTGTCCCTGCAGACCCAGAAGGGCTTACACCTGAGTTGGGGCACCCAGGATTAATCCCAGCTGTGGATGCTTCAGTGGTCAGTCTGATCCAGAGGACAGGCAGTCAGCTCTGGGGAGAGAAGGCTGGCTGAAATCTTCATCTACCACTCATAACCCTACTCTTGTAATACAATTTTTTTCTTTTTAGGTTTTATTGTAGACAATTATCAGACATCGATGAAATCACAGGCTGGGTGTATGTCTGTGTGGCTCTTTTCTGAGCTTACATATACAGTGTACATTCATGTTTGCCTCTGTGGATTTGTTTTCTGCTGGGTAGTTCAATTTGCATGTGTGAAATGCCCAAGTTTTAGTTGTGTGACCTTTTTAATTGTTTGGCTTTTACATGTAAATTGGTTCTATGTCAGCCAAATACTACGTTAATTAGAAAACAAAATATGCAGCCTGGCACCTAATGTTTCCATTACCTTGTTTAAATAGTCTGGAGATTTGGATTTGGGCCAGACTCTTCGTTCAGAGTGCATTTTTAATTGGATTATTGGTACAAGTAATAATTGATATCTCACTGATATGTTATTAAAATATAGATGTGTTTGGAACTGTTCTGACACATCCCAATGGAGTTTAATTGAAATATTTACTCTTATACAGCACTATAGGCCTTTCTTCTTTCCATGCTAAATAATAAAGAAAAAATGGTTTTGTAGTATATTAAAAAAATACCTCCCTTTGCCAAAAATGGATTAATCTTTTGCTCCTATTGGAGATGTATCTTTGAACTTTTTTTTATGTATAAAGGAAGCTGTTGTTTTTCTCTACACCTTCAGAATTGATATGAATATTTTTGAAGAATGAACTAGAATGAGGGCTATTTTTGGCCAGAAACCTAGGAAATCTCTTTTCTTGGAACATGCTTCCTTTGAAAACTGACCACTTGCTTATCCTTATTTCTTTATTTTTTAGTCGTGTAAAGAGAGAAGTTGCTGAAAGATTACACCATTCTTAATCCAAGAGAAGATCTTTTGCGACCTCCTAACAACTGAGTTTTACACTAAGAAGCGCTTTCAAGAAACAGTTTCAAATGATCTTTTGAAAGTGCACCTATATTATGTCAACTGGCTCATCCTTTGTGGTCCTTTCAAAAGGACACGAGGTTTAAGAAGTGCGGCTTTTTCCTCCTGAAAAGCCGGGTGTGTGCAGGGTTTTTGTCCTGCTTCACACACTTGTTCCCGCACAGACCCTGCTGCATGGGCTGTGCTGGTAATTCGAGAGGATGGGACTGGATAAAGAGCCATATCTGAGTGTTTCCATGCTTGCTGATGGTTTCCCTGCCAGCTTGCAGTGGGGCTGCCCCTGAGAGCCTCGAGAGCCTGCTGAGATGTGGGGCTGAGGGTGTGCAGGGGCTCCTGGTTCTGCTCCTGCTCAACTCCTGTTCCCTTCTGTTCCCCTCTGCCATGCCAGTGCTCCCTTGGGCTGGCTGTCTCTGTCTGGGTCAGTAAAACACAATTGGTGGGCCCGAAGTTGATGCAGAAATTTTCTGGTGTGGGATAAATGTGTAGCAAACAGTACTGGATGGGATCCTCATTACTTGATCCAGCTGTACATCACTGTAACTTCTGCTTTTCCTGGCTGCAGACATCTCCTACCCCATAAAGCTTCTGCCCATGGTGAGCTCCCATCCCCTGAACCTTGTTATGTTTCCTTTGGAGATTTCTGGTCCAAAATAGTTCTTGGCTCAGAGCTGAGCCAGTGCCTCTGTGAGAAGAGATTTCATAAAGAAGCTGCCTATCTTTGTGTTCTTGTCTGGAAGGATGTAATAATTTCCTGTCACTCAGAGCTGCTCTGTATTTTGGAGAGAGTAATGATATTTCACCACACTTCTTGAGTGAATATTATTTTTTTAGTAAAGTTCATGATGAAGCTAAAACTGTTTTAAGCAGACATTGACTTCCAATAACTGTTATTTGTCCAGCCAGAATCAGATGTGGTAGTGTCATGTTTTTAGTTCAAACACAAATATGAAAGTGCCAGCATAGTTAAAACTCCTACAGGCAGGCTTTGGAAGCTCTTCTCCCCAGGGCAGTAGTGTGTGCTAAGGATAGAGCCCAAGGGATGACCAGAGCTGTATGCTCTCCCCAGTGCTGTATATAAAGCCCAAAGTCTGAAAGCTTGGGTTGCACAATTTTCAGCTATGACCAGCCTATACAGCTGGAGAGAAGTTGGCTTTGTTTCACCTGACTTCAGTGCCTCTTATGTTGATGGTTATCTGTGTGCTTTCAAAGAGAAGGTGGGATGCAGTGGTGAGGAACTTGCTGCCTTACTGCTAGGTGGAGGTTCCCCTCATGAGTGTGCAGGGGTAATGATCTTCCTGATCTTCAGATTCCAGCTGGAATCTGGCCCAGAGCTCACTTTGTGCTCCTGAGTCAAGAGTGACCAAGGGTCTTGAGGCAAAGAAAATGGCAAGAAGTTCATCTGTTCCATGCTGGTCATCTTGTGGAAAGCTTCTGTGTCAGATGCTGTTAAAAATCTGAGCAGGCTAGAAAGTGGTTTTGCTGTCCTTTCAGTCTGCTTGGATTCGAAGCTTCTTCCCCTTCCCACCTTCTATACCTTGCTATCTTTTTACCTATTGTCACCAACTTATGTCTACATCCTTTCAATGCTTTCTTTGGTAAACTGAAATCTTATGATTTCTGGGTTTAGGGTAAACCCTCACTTTCCAGGTACTAGGCAATATGTGGTTTTTTGTAGCAGTAGCTAATTAGGAGAATGAAGCCTCTTTAATGACACTATTGCTGAAGACGCACTGCCTCTGTATGAGAAGCAGTGATTCTGATGGAGGATGAATTGTTTTTAGTCCAGTGTAATGACAAATCCATTCTAGAATATCAGTTTATCCTCTGCAGCATCGCTTTTCTTGCTTACCAAAGTCAGCAGATTGTTTTAGTCTGAGGCATGTCTAAAAGGCTATCCTGCTGTAAAGGTTAATTATGGAGGAGCTGAGCCTGGGGACCACCTACTACTCAGGATGAAAAACCAAAATGCCATTTCTGTAGCTTGTTAACTGCTTTAATCGGCCTGTTCTGACCAGGATAAAGAATCATTGCCTCATCTGTCACTTGGTTTGGCTCAGGTTTCCTTCAGTTAGAAACAGTTTATAGCTGTTGCCTTCTCTATCCCAGGGCTGCTCTCTAAAAGCTGAGGCTGTGTGTATGCTGAGCACTCCTGGGTGCAAAGCACTTGGATGCATCTCAAAGCAGGAAACCCTTACCCTTTTTGAGATGAGAGGGCAGGTACTGTCCCTGTGGTTTGTGCAATCCCAATAATCATTATGGGTGTCACAACCAGAGTACACCAAAGGTGACCCTCCTGGTCACTGCTAAGTCACTGTGGGAGCTGGTTGTCAATGGAGAGAGGTGTATATTTGAGACAGGGAATTAAAGAATAAGGAATAATTAATCAAAATTAACTAACCAAACAATAAGGAATGCCTGGCATTTTACTATGCTTACAAAATGCAACCTAAGTTTGCAATAAACAGAACCAAAACTTGCAAACAAAGTAAAGGGTGCAAAGATACCAATAATAAATAATAAAACCAAAGCCTAAACCAGCAAAAATGAATCTCAAGGCCTAAAATGTACCCAATAATTAATGAGACTACTTGTGAAAAAACACATGAAATCTATATTTCAGCTGCTACTATTAAAAAAATATCAAAATAAATTAAACTATTAGCATAATTTTACTCTAACACAAACTATCACAATAGTGTGTCTTTAGAGCCAAAATACTATGGGATTCTCATTCAAATTTAAAATAAATGCAATCCCTACAAAAACTAAATCCATTACAACAACGAAATTAACTGTAGGCCCTCAAGCCCAAACCATACCACCCAAACTAGAACCTAAAATCTATGAAGTCAGTCCATATATAATTAAAATGTAAACTAACAACAATTATTATTTATTCCAAATAGTCTCCTAAGCATATTAAATTACTAATACAAATGAATAGCTCAAAAGTTCAGCCAATCTACACCTCTTTCCTAAACACATCCTTTAAAGAATAGATGACATAGCTACAAAACCAAGCACACCTCAAGAATAAACATGAGGAACAAGACTAAAGATTTTAAATAAAATTAATTCAAAAATATTAATAAATAAGCTAGCCATGACAACTAATAATTTAACTAAACTAAAACAACCCCTACAATCATCCCTATTAATGTTAAAAACTAACCAATCACAAATTTCAAAGATGTTACCAAAATAAAAAAGGTGAAAAACCAAGACCACAAATTAATAATTAATAATAGATACAAATATTATTAATAATAGATACAAAATTTATCAGATACACTCCATATAACTCAAGATAATGTCTTTAACTCTCGACTATATACAAACACAATTATAGATACACTTAACTACTCTAATCATAAAAAAGAACTAAAAATACTTTTCCAATTAAAATTCGACAAGCAATTTAGAATAATGCCACAAATTTAAAAAAGTTCCAATCATAGTGAACCCTAATAAATTTCACCTCTAATGCCATTAATAATATAGCCACTACCTTTATGCTTACTATCCATAATGCCACAATTTGTGTCATTAATTCCGTTATTACACTAAAATTACACCATAAAAAGATAGTGCTCCACCCCTCAGAACCTAAAATAGGAGCTCAAAAAATAAAAACTAACAAACTATAAACCTAAAGACTTACAGTACCCAAAACCAACTAAAATTTATTTGCAAAAATAATACAATAAATACCCAAAATGTCTACAAATCAAACACTACTCAAAAGACTATACTTATATATATTAGCCAATGCTATATATGCCTAAAAACTACTTATACTTTAATGAAAATAAATAATAGTAACTATATAACTTTATCTAATAAAAATCACTCTAATCTTTATATTTATCATTTTTCTAATAGTATTAAATATAATTTCTCATATTTTACACCCATTATATCCCTCCAATTGCACAGTATACCACAAGTTATTCCCTTCACCTATTAAAATAAACCTTACGGTATTAAGCAATAACCAAAAGTCAAAACCTAACTAAAATCTTAAAAAAATCCAAAAAAGACAAAAAACCCAACCCTCCAATTACTATCATAATACAAAAGTGATGCACAAAATTATACAAGAGCTAAAACAAAGCACAAATCATCACTAATAGGATACACTCTTTAAATAGTCACCAACCACAACTAAAATTTTAATCACACTACTACATCCCATAATTATAATATTGATGCTAACTAATATAAACTTTATAAAATCTATGATATATACTTAGAATTAAAAAATATTAAAACACATAGCAATTTTAACCTCAATTATCAAAGATACATAAAAAACCATTAAGAACTAAATAAATAACTAAATAATAAATAACTAAATATAGAAATCCTTCTAATAAATAAAAGAATTAAGTTTAAATTTTCCAGAAAAGGGGGGAAATGAGACAGGATGTTAAAGAATAAGGAATGAATCATCAAAATTTACTAACCAAACAATAAGGAATGCCTAACATTTCACTATGCTAACAAAATGCAAACTAAGTTTGCAATAAACAGAGCCAAAACTTACAAAGTAAAAGGTGCAAAGATACCAATAATAAGTAATAAAACCAACGCCTAAACGAACAAAAATTAATCTCAAAGCCTAAAATGTACCCAAAAAGCT
>VXBQ01006524.1:1682893-1861769 GCA_013400175.1 Phainopepla nitens | reverse complement strand
AAAATTTAAAAGCCTTCATCAGAAATCCCCCAACAACCACCAAATTAGGGAAGAGCAAGCACAAAAAGACTTTTAACTCATTTTAATACAAAACAAAAATAAGCAAGACTAGACAAAGCTAAAAAAATATATAAATTAAGCATATAAATATATATTAATCATATAATCCTAAACTTTTAGAAAGTAAATAAAACAATAATTTAAAGTTCCAACGCACATTTTTTAAAAGAGTTATCCCCATGTGCCTCAGTGCTAAAATAAACCATACCTACTTCATAATTTTTCTAAGTTATAGAGTTCTTCCACATATCATATATATATAAATATATTTTCAGGGTGATCTTGCTGAAAGGATTTCCATGCTGCCCATGAAATCTGAGCTTTTATAGGAGTCAGAGCCCCAGTCAGAGTACTTCTACAGGCTAGAAGAAAATACAGCCATTCCTATCATATAGAGAGCCAGTATTAGGTGTTACTGTGATTCTTAAACATGAAAAATTCCCCCACAATTTCTGTGTAGAATGAGGAAAGGTGCCCTGGAGGATTACACAAATAGAGGTTTCAACTCTTGCCTCAGAAGGTGAAAGAGTGAAAATATACCAGAGGCACTCTCTGTTCACATATGGCCCTGATTCACTTATTCTTCCATCTTAGTAAGGCCAATGGTCAAATGAATCTCAGGTCTTTTAAGAGTAGGCAAGAGTTTGGCACCAACATCTCTAATTCAGCCTGGTATTTCTGGAAGGCACTATCTCTTTGCAAGAAACTTTTTCCTGAAGAAAGGAGCAATAATACCTAATAATCTGCCCATGTTCCCAGGTACTACTGTTATTATTACAGTATTGCCTGAGCAGTTTGGGATTAAAGAAGCTGGGGTTGATCTGGTGAGGTGAGTTGGTCTGGCTGTGAGTGTGGGCTGTGCAGGAGTCAAGCAGGACCCATTGGGTCACTGGATCTGCCTGATGTGAAGAGGCTTCAGCCCCAGCAGTGAAAATCTTGGAGATGGGAGTGTGACTGCCAGGGAGTCCCGGGAATGGTAGCACTGGGAAGTTTCCTTAAGATTTTGGTGACCAGGTGGGACAACAGGCCACCACCTCCTGGGCCTCCCTTGTCTGAACATCCAGCTGCTGGTGCTGTGTGGGTTCACCTGGCATCTTTGGGTTAAAATTCCCTGAGCAAATTCTGCATTTGAGTCTCTGTTGGTATAACATTTTCTGCCTGCATTTATCAATCACTTATTGCCTCTGGAAGACTCCCAACAATCTCTCTGCAAGTCCCTGTTCTTCAGCCAGGATTTACAGTCCTTGCTAGGTTCCCAGCACTAGTGTGCTGTTCCTTAAATGAATCTTAAAGGGCTCATTTCCTTAGCTGTATTCCCAATTTTATTTAATTACACTTCCTGAAGAGAAGCCATTCCATTTTATGTTTAATATTGCTGTCTGTATGGGAAATGAGAGGTAGATGGAGCTGGGAAAAGTCTATAGCAATTAAGCTTTTTTTTGACAGTAACGAAGCTGTGACCATGCCACCATGATCTCTAGAAAATAAATTTCTCTTCTGTTGTTTTATTTGGTTTTGTTCTTTGAAAGCTTTTTATATAAAGTATTTATTTGAATATTTTTAGAAAGCAATGCTTTTTTTTTTTTTCCCCTCAAGGTTTTGTTTGCTGCAAAATTTCTTCTGGTTATAACTCCTTTGTCTGAAAAGCTTGAAATTGCTTAGTTGAAATAAATCTTTCTGTGAATCCAAAGGGGAATTTAGTGTTTGCTCCAAAAGAGACTATGTTTAACCCTTTATTGCAAGTAAGAAGGCAAGTTAAAGGAAAGAGAAATGATATTTGAGATGCATCTGCTGCAGATTCCTAAGGTGCAGTCCCCTCTCTGTGAGTGGGTGATGCAAAAAGTAGGTTTCCTTGGTATCTCTGAAATGCCCATCATGATTTCTGTATCCTCCCTACTCTCCCTTAATCTAAGCCCTGACAGATAGCAATCAGCAAAATTACTTTTCAAGGTCACGGCTCTGGGCAGAGCCTTGCACCAGAGATGAGCAGCGCCTGCCTGGCAGGCAGAGATGGCCACGATCTCCTGGGAGAGGAGCACCTTCAGCAGCCACGGGGCTGGGACCTGCAGGCAGGGCTGGAGGCTGCTCAGGGGGATTGGGTCACTCACTCCAGTGCTGTCTGGGAGCACTTCAGCCCTTTGAGCTGTGGCTTTGAGCTGCAATGGGGCAGCACAAGATTTATCTTAAAGGCAAAATCTTGACTTCTTTTTTTGTTGCTTGGGGTTGTTTTTTCATTTTTTTGAGTTTTATTTTTAGAGTGAGATTCTGAGGGTGGTTTGGTTTCCTTAAGTTGGTGTGTTTGTTTCTACTCTATGTGAGTACCTTAATATTTCAATTCATGGTCAAAATTTTCTCTATTTAATGTTTTACAAGTTCAGTGAAGAATTCTTAAAATAAATGGCGCCTCTGTGGAGTTTGCCTGCGGACAAGCTGAGTGAGTTTCATCACTACCGGAAGACTTCCCCCCTGACCCCCAGTTAAAATGGGGAGCAAATCCAATTTTCTTAGAGTGAAAATTATTGGGAAAATTTTACAAAGGATATTAGTTTATTCTCATGCTGAGAGTTAACAATAGAACTGAAATAAAAGAAACTTCGCTGGAATATTTTCTGCAGCATAATCTTTGCTTTTGATGAATCTTCCTTCTGAATGACAAAAGCTCTTCATCACTGAGGGCAGCTGAACTACGTGGCAAAAGACAGTGGAGTCATTTTTGGCTGCAGTAAATTCAATAGCTGCTTCTTAGGAAATGGAACAGATGCTTTAATAATGGTAGCAAGTACCTCAGAATTTAGTTACTACGGCTTATGATTTGGGAATCACCTAAGCACACTCTTTTGGGATGCTGTAAAACTTGGAGCCTGAACTTTTTTTTGGTTATCCTGGAAACTCACAGTAATGTCACCAACCTTTGCACAGAAAACCTTCTGAAGTGAGTCCAAGCTTCTTTAGGTTCTCCTCTTTTGGATGAGATGAATGCATAATGAACATCTCAGGTTAATTATTAAAAAGGAAAAGAACTAGGGTCACCTGATGGACAGCATTTTTTATAAACTCTGACTGCTTCCCTTTGCAGTGGGAGACCAACTGCCCAAAAAATGGCCTGAGGTCCTTCAGTGTTAACCGTATTATTTTTGCTGGAAAAGAATGGCAAAGACTGAAGGTTGTACCAAGCTTAGCCTCAATCAGAAACTGCCTTATTAGGCCTTAATGCACAAACAGCACATTAAAACATCTGTCTGCACTAACTTTGGACAAGAATCTGCTTTCTGGGGCAAGCTGGTGCAACTCCAATGATGCTGTAATTTGTATTCACCTGTGCCGGGTATTAGTGTCTGCAGTAGCAAATGGAATTCCTGTGAACTCCTTGTCATCCTCAAACCAACTTCTCTTCCCTCTGAATGCCTGCTCTGTGAACATCAGGGCTAGAGCTGGCAGGCTTGAGTAGATTTTATAAGCACACCTCCGCTTACGTGTGACAGAAAATCAGCTGACGCACAATCAATTTATTTCTCTGGTGCAAAGAAATAATAGGTTGCAACTGGTTACCATTTTCTAATGATCTCTGTGCACTGAAAAAGTCATCAGCTTTGTTCCATGTAATTGCATCCTCTAAATGTGGCTATTTGTGCTAGATTACAGCTTGCAACTACAAGCACACTTGAGTGGGGAGCTGATGAAGTCCATTGGTTCTCCTTTTAGCCTTACTCAAGCAGCTTTCTTGGCTTTAGTGTGCTGGCTTAACTCCATGAGAGAGGAAAACAGTGTCTGATGTGTTCTTCAATTCTACAAAATATATCCCATTGTCTTGGCCTGGTGCTTCTACTCCTGGAGTTTTATAACTACAAAAACTTCAGTTTCCACTGCTGTGAAGTGCACCTTAGAAAACTGCAGAATTAGCAGGGGACTCCACGCAAAATCTCCTAGCACCCTTTCATTGTGCACTGAATATATTATGTGACACTTAAAAATACAGAAAAAAAAAGTCAGAGCTCCTGTATTAGTGTAGTTGGGAAAGGTCTCCTCTGTCTTTGCTGTATCATATTAAAGTCAACAGTGATCCTATTTTCAGTGCATCAGGTAACTTACGAACCCAAAGAGCAGAAGTTGCCATTTTTAACCTTTAGTTCTTATGCAGTAATATAGGCTAGTTAGCTTTTTTTTCCAATTTATTATAAGACTTGAGCAGTAATTCAGTCTTCATGCTAGCTTAATCTTCAGCTCAGTGACTGCCAATTACCAGCAGAAACACAGTGATGCTGCTGTAGCAATTATGATCTCAAGGTTAAACGGAAATGAGAAGAACTGCTCGTTTCAAGGTGCCCAGGCCTGAGATCTGTAGATGTCCCTTCCAAACACTGATCTTGTTTCACTGACAAAGAGCTCTACCCTTCAGACTTTCTCAAAATCTTCAAGTCTATCCACCTCTTCTGCTCTATTTTTTACTATTACTTATTACTATGATGTGGATGTCTCTGGGTGGAAAACATGGGACTGTTTCATGTTGAGTTCATGGGGAACTTCTTCCCCTGAAGTACCCAGCAAGCAGGGTCTGTCTTTCCCCTGTGCCTGTGACTGCCTGTGTGCACACACTCACAGTTTATTTAAAACATGGGGAACACAGTGTAAGTGCTGAGCAGGGGGATGCTTTCCCCGTGGTCTGGGGTTAACCAGCAGTTACATTTCCTGTGTGGACATGTGCTGGGGCAGCAGGATCTCCAGAATACATCCCCCACCTGCATCCCTGTGCATCGAGACACCTCACCTGCAACTGTCTTGCACAGAGGAAAAAGGTATTGGGCATCTGTTGCCTCTTACAGAAAAAAGGTCCCTTTTTCTCTTCACTAAAAAGGGGAGATGGCAGATGAAATCCCTATTTGTTTATTTCCACATGCCAGGAGGTGTTGACTCCCTGAAAAGTAGGCCCTTCTCCAAACTCCAGACTATTCTGTGTCTCATGCTTTGATTAGCAATGACCTTGGCTTCCAGCCAGGAGACTTGTCTTTCCTCTGAAAGAGAGGCTAATTGTCTACAGCTCTAAAACTCCTCTGAAAAATCATTCCTTTTTTTTTTGTGTGCAGGAGCACTTGTGTCTCTGAAGGGCAAGCTGTTTGAGAAACCAGAGAAAACTACTATTCTCCCCAAAAAGGAGGGACTCAAGGACTGTGCCTTATCTGGGCAGGGGATAAAAATCAGAGAATGTGCTCCATGCAAGCCATGCTCAGTAGCACACCATGCACAGTCCTAGCTCTTGTGTACCACAAATCCTGTCTCTGAAATCCACAAGCCCTGGCTTCATATCTTAGCTTTAATTTGCTGACAACACATGCAAACTTAGATATAGCACGTGCAGTTTGTTTTTTAAGAGATTGTGCTAGTAAGTTGCATGGAAAAAATACCATTTGCCGCACTTAGAGGCAACTTAGGAACTCTCACACTGAAATTCCAGTAGCAGATGGCAGTGGAGTGTTAGGAGATACACAAAGTCCAGGTGTAGTAGCTAAGCAGTGCCTTGCCCTTTGGAGAGAGGAATCATGCTGGGGGAAGAGCAACAGCTTGCATTAGTGTCAAAGCTAATTTGACTTCCCCATCCAGCTCCTTCTCTTCTTTTACACTGTTGCAGGTACCTTTGTTTTACCTTTTCCAGGTTCTCATGGCTGTTCAGAGGTGCTCCCTCCATGTGCAGATGCTGTTTGGGGGAGCACCCAGTGGTCCTGGTTGAGCTGTGCAGCCCTGCACCAGTGTGAGCAACTGAGGCACTCATGGCTGTACCCGCCCCTGCCACCCCACCCTGTGCAGTGACATCCGTGCTTGTCCAAGAGAACTTGTCTCGGTAGTTACTGTTCTCTAATATTTGGTATTTGTTGAAGTTACAGCATGAAAAAAGCAACTGAAATAATTTCTCTTTCTGCCTCTTGCTTTCTTAATCCACCCCAAACCCCAGTGTGCTGAAATGCCTGGATTTGTGTTTCAAGTTTGCTCAGAGGGACTTGAGTGCTTTTGAGGAACTTTAGCCTGTTGTTAACAAGCATCCAGTGACAAGTGACACTGTGAGAGCTCTGTCTGTGCCCTGCCCACTGGCCAACCCTACCACCACGGGTGCTGCTGTCTTTCTCTGGTTGCTGTGGTTTGCCTTGGGCATTGCTCCTTTCGTTGAAGGTGGTTTGTCTGGTCAGGAATAGAGGCATTGATGTCAGAGTGGAAGAACCAGTTGCACAGCTGGTGTACTAGAAATCACCTATTAGAAGGAGTAACTACTCCAGAAGCTTCCCAAAACACCAAGAAGATTGTGTCACCTGCTGGTTTTGAATGGGGTGCTGTGTCAGGACTTCTGAGTGTGTAAGTACACACACAGGTAGTCCTTGTGGATTGTTTCTGGCTGTAGTCTTGCAATAATGAAGTGTGGTGGAAGTTTGTAGAGCCTTTTTGTGGTTTTCATGGAAAAAAGGAAAGGCAATCGTTTTTTATCATTTCCTTGAGAAAACAAAACATATATGGACAGCCAGCATCTTGGAAAATGTACAGCAAACCCCACCAAGGGAATCTAATGAAGTCTTTTCCTTGAAAATATCCTCGATGAATCATGTTACGTGTCTATCAAATTAGTTATTATTCATTTATAATAAGATGGATGAAGACATAAAGTTAACCTAGATTGTAAAATCCAAAATTATTAGGAGAAAAAAATAAGACTCAAAAATTTGACCCCAAGAGATACCAAGAGCAGAAATACATTTCAAAAATTAAGTCATATGTTTCTATGCAAGTTATTCTGTGATTTTACTATATTAAATCCTTGGTGAAAACCTTGTACTCATCCTCAGTGTAAGAAAGAGACTGGCAATATTTCTAGTTCATATTAAACATCACTATTTCTTTATGTACTGTTAAATGCTGACCATAAATACTTCATTTTAGTTCTAATTATTCATATTTCACATCAGTTCTGAAATTAGTGAAACTGTTCTCATATATAACTAAGGAAGAAAGGCTACAGTGTCCTAGGAAGGTACCTCTCAGTGCTGCTGCCTACCTTGTTTAGCAAAAGCATGAATGAGGCAGCAGCCCCTGACAGACAGGAGTGTATCAAGATAGATTAGCAAACATTTACCAAACAGATCAAGCAGAACAAGAACTTTGCTTGAAAAATGTTACATTAATGCTTCACTAGATGAGCTTAACTACTGTAGAGTGTTAATAAATGAGGTATTATTTGTTAAATACATGGTGGGTGGGTGTGGATGTGTGTGTCCATGCCTATATATTATAGAAGAACATGTATTTTATTTTATGGAAGACAAACCCCTCTAGTTTTCATGAACAGGGGCCTCTTTCTAATTGATCAGTCACTTGTTACAGAAATACCCAGTCACCCCAAATACTTGGGGTGCTTATCTGAGTTATGTGCTCACATTGTAATGGATTGGAGCAAAACTTGGCAAGTCAAAAAGACGCAAACAAAAAACCACACATCCCCCACCAAAAACCAAGGCAAAAAATTCCCCCCCCAAAAAAAACCCACCCAAACCCAAAATCTGTTTGGTTTGAAGCTAACCTCCAGTGCTGGTAGCAGCCTCTGATGTTTGCTCTCCATCTGAGGGAGGGATGCTCCTGCGGTTTGGAGTGTGAAACCTCAACTGCCAAATGGTGGCACAGGGCTCTCCAACCCTCAGTGTCCTCCAGACAGCAGAAGCTAAATGTAATAACTAGATGCTTCTGTAAGCTTTTCCAAAGTGAGTGGGCCTCCAATGTTTTGGAGAGCCAACAAGAATAACTTAACGTGTTCAAGGCTCCACTTGAAAGAGATTCACATGCTGGAATTGGTTTGTCAGCTCAGCACAGAGCTGGACCTGGCAGTGGCTGACCTTGTGATGCTGTTCATAGGCGTGCACTGTTTCCAGTGTTTCTCTCTTGACAAGGAGCAGGAAGGAGCAGCTATCAAAACCTTTTTTACATATATCTTTGACATTTCACAGTGAGTGCATTGTGGATCAAGCGGACGTGGTTTATAGGGACTGTGCATTTGTGATGTGCTGCTCTCGCTGTATATGAGGGATTGCCTGAAATGTTGGCAGCAGCAGAGGAGACTCTGGCTAATCCTGGTAATCCCTCTGACTTGTTTGTGCTGCACTTATTTATCCATTGTAAATGTATGCTTGATGGGCCAGGGGTTCAGGAAAAGAGAATTTGTGTCTGACCTTGTAATACCACAGCTGCTGCCAAATGAGTTCCTGGATGCAGAGGTCTCTGCAGGCTGAAATGCTGCTGGGATTGCTGCTCCCCAGCCCTGCTAACATCCAAACGAGCCTCCCATTGCAAACAGCATCTCTGTGCTCAGGGTGAATTATTTGTGGTTACACATTGACGGTAAAGCTTAGGGGACGATTTGCACTTTGGCATGGTGGCTTGGTGTTATGTCCAGCTTCAGCTCAGCCTGTCTCCTGGGCTGCCAGCAAACTCTATTATCTGAGTTGGCTCAGGCTACTTTTATACCTATTACAGAGATTTACAGCAAACCTGTGCCTCACAGAATGAAGCAGGGTTCTATCAGAGATTTTGTGAGATCCTGCTCACCACAGTAAGGGCATTGCTGCTGCCAGACCCTTATCACCCGATGAATTCTTAACATGTCCTTCCCCAGGCTGCAGCTGCACGTGGATGGGGCTGCTGGAGGAGCCTGAAAGCCTCTGAGGAAAGCAGAGAAATGTCAGGATTATAGAGCTGGGCTTGGCTTGAAAACAAGCTCCCACTGAACTGAAAGAAATATATGGACTTTTTCACCCCTTGTTTGTTTGAATTCTCTGGAGTTAGGATTAAGCGTGTGAAAGTTCAAAGTTCTGAGGGTGCTCTCCAGAAATAGTGCTGGAGTTTAGAGCATCCCAGGGATAGAGATGCCACATTACTGGCAGGTGCCTTTCTGGCAAACAGGCTGGGGTTTAAGTCATGTTCTACTCAGCTGTATGTCCTGACCCTTTTTTGGGGGCGTAAGCTCTCATCTTCATTTAGAATGCTGGCCTGAGAAATACTTTGTTCTCCAACTGATATTTTCTCACAGAAAGCTTCTGCTTTGATAAATCCTCAGATTGAAAAGGGAAAGAACAGCAACTCTTTTTTGTTTTCTTTTTGTGGAAGGTTTTTGCCCTGCTGTATTTCAGAGGGTGTACTACTATGAAGGCTTGGATAGCACAGAAGTAAAGCTCCTGCTGTTGCTTCTCAGTGGAGATCTTAAATCCTTTAACACTTGAGAGGTGAATCAAAGCTCAATTGAAGTGAGTCTGAGGCTTTTGCTGTTGTGGGGTGTGGTGTTTCCAAGGCACCTCTCTGGATGTAGGGAAGCCACATGTAAGCTGTGATGGTTGGAGTTAGAGGCCTTCTCTAAAGCCCAATGGCTTCAATAGGTGCCCGATTAGCCCTTATGGTGTGCTTTTCTCTTAGTGGGGAATTGGAGAGAAGGCCATAAATAACTTGGCTTGGCCTTAGGAAGTTGCTTTGGATTTGGTTCGTGTGTGGATGAGTGCTCTTGCTCCTGCAGAATGCTTTCTCCTCTCACAGTGCACTGAGCATGATGAAAATCTGGGTGCCACGTGTACGAAAGGGCGGTGCTGAAGATCTCCTGCTCCCTGCTCAGAGGTGTGAGTTGTTAAGGGATGGAGCCCATTCAATGCAGAAACTGCCAGCACACTCTCTTGGCCTAAGAGCTGCTCAGCACCTCCAGGACTTGATTACAACACAAGCTTGTTTTTTCTGCATGATCAGCACAAGTCTGACTTGCTGCTTTGTTATTTACCTGTGGAGCGCAGTAATGTAAGTGAACTTAAGTTTGTAAGTGCAGTAAAGTAAACTTTAAGGTTCCCTAAATTCCCTGTGCCCCCAAAGAAGGTACAACAATTGTAAAAGTGTAGTTTTTCTACATACAGAATTTCTATCTGGAAAAAAAAACCCATCTGCAGAATTAAGTGCCAGAAAGATATTTGGGTTTTTAGACTTTTGGGTAATGCTTCTTTAGTGTTTAGCAATAATAGAAAAATGGTACTTTTGGGCTGGAGTAGGTGCTACCTTTGCTGTTGGGGGGAAAAAATAGAAATAAAAGCCCCATGCATTGGGTAGCTGTTTCAGGTGAGGAAATAGTCAACATGGCACTAATTTGCCCCTGGAGCAGAAATGTCAGGAAGGATTGTGAAAAAGCACTGATGGTAGCAATTATATTGATAACCTACCATTCCCAGAAGTACAGAAATCAATCTTGCACTGCCAGGATTCTGACAAATTCCTATGAAAATCAGAAAGTAATCAATATTAATTGGGGGATAGAAATAGTGCTGAGGACTTTCTTGTTTTGCATGGTTTCCCCCTTCCTTTATTCTTTTTCAGTCTTTCTCCAAATATAATGGCTGAAAACACTGAAATGTTCTAAATGAGAGAAGTAAGAGGAACATTAAAAGACAAATGTCATTAGATTAATGGAGTGGCCACCTGACTAACCTGGCTTTCTTTATACTTAGCTTTATACAGTATTTTAGTAGCTTTGACATTTAGGAGTGCTCTCTGTGAGCCCCTTGGTCTGTGCTGAGGAGTGAGGAAACCACATCACCAACATTGAGTTTTACACCTTCTTTCCCCGCTGACAGCTCTACATCAGAGGATTAGAAACAATTTGCCTTTTATCCTGCCATTAGTTTATAAGATGAGTTCATTGCTCTGTTAAAGGAATACTTTTCTGCAACTTCACCTGATGCTTTAGTCACAGCTGTGTGCCAGGTAATAATTTTATTTGGTAGTAAATGAAAAGTTTTGATGCTCCACAAACTTATCTTGCCTCCCTTTTTCAGCACTGTTAAAAAAACTTTTCAAATGCTGGTTTCCAGCCCTTTGGTGTGTCACCAGCCATACACTTTGCACTGCATTTCATTTTCCTTTTCACGCTGTAGTGGATTTTATTTTAGTTCTAACATGTAGGAAAGGAAGCTTTTGGACCTCAAGAGAGCTTTCCAGTTTGAAATATAAGTGAATTTGTGATTGGGAAGCTGAAGTAAAAACAAATTATTTTGAACACATTGAATGCAGGGTTTTTTTTTCCTTCAGACTTTCAGCTGACTTTCCTTCTCTGAGAGTTTTCTTTTTTAACCCAGTCTGTAGTGGCAAGAACTGCAGAATTATTCTGTAGGTCTGTGAGCTGAAGTGGGTCATGCAGGCGTACAGTGATGGAAATAAAGGAATGATGTTCCCTGTCCTGTCTGCATTCTGCTGCTGCATTGTTGCTCACTGTGCTGGAACAAGGCATGTTTGGCAAAAATAGGTAAAGTGACCATGAAGCAATATGAATTCTGCCAGATTAGAAATGATTGCAAAAGATATGAAGGAGATGGTTAAAAGTGCATGAGCTGAAACCAAATCACATACTATTAACTGAGAACCTGCCACTTTTCAGCACTGTGGGCAAGAAAACCAGAGGCTTTGGAATATATTAGATGGAGAGCATTAAGTTTAGCTAGAAATTGCAAAATGAGATGTTTTAATAAAATCTCAGAAAAGAATGAGCACTTTGTTCCTCAAAGCTGTATCTACTAGGAAATGTACATGCACCCAGCTGTCTGGGCAGAGCACTGACTGTATTGCAAATTTTTGTGATGGAGATATGGGATTTTGAACTGCTGGAGAGGTCCAGGAACCGACCAATTTATTCTTGCCATGAGTAATAACCCAAGGTCCCAAGGAGGAATGCTGAGGATGGATTTGGAGTAGGAGGATGTAGGTGGGAGGAAAATATTCTGTCATCCCAGGAGCATCTGGGGTTCAGGGGGTGCCTGTAACGGGTACAGTAGCTTGATGCATAGTTGCAAGAATGCTTTTTCCAGAAGCAGGATTAGTTAAAATAACCCTGATATTCAGTATCTACTGCCCTCTTCGATTCATCCTCTTTTGTCTGTCTAATGGCTGGAATTTTAAAATAATCCTGACATGGGGAAGTGGTAGCATACTGCTGTGAGTGTAGTGCCAAGAAACACAGATCGCAAACCCCACTTTGTTCTACAGTAAATGGATTTAAAGGACATGTAGCTGCTGTAATTAGAATATTGCAACAGTCTTTGGAAGCCTTAATTAGCATCACCAGATTAGCAACTCAAAGAAAACTGTAATGCCAGCACCTAACGAGCTTCTTGAGTCAAAGAAAGTTAATCCTGAGTTACTCCCAAGTGATTCTGCATCGTCAACACAGAGCAGGGGAAGTGAAGTGACTCCTAAAAAACTCAAATAATTGTTCCAGTGGAAATGGGATGAAATGAGTTTAGTTTGCTATGCACACTCTTGTGCATGAGAATTGCTCCTCAGTTCAACAAACTGACCTGGTTCTGTTTTCAACAGAATTGGTTGCTGAAAAGAATCTGTAATACAAAATAGTGTTTTAAATGAGAAGATTTTAGTTCTGGATCTCAGATTAGCATGAACAGCCTGTCTTGGAAATTTTCAGGAGTTTGAGATGCCCAACAGATACATAAATCAAATTCATTTACAGCACTTAGTTTCTGGTTTCTTTAATTTAACCTATCTTCTGAGGAAAAAAAAAAAGATGTTCTCCTTCATCAAAAGGAGCTGTGTTTAGCAGGGTCATAGCATTCTACTCTTTCAACTTAAATATTAAAAAAAACCCTAGCAAATAAAACTTGCTGTAAGTGACTCTCTTTCCACAAGTAGCTGAGCTTTAACAAAGTGTTATTTCCTGGTGAGGAAATGTCTCTGTAAAAGCAGCAAATCATGTTCCACAGGAACTGGTGCAATTTGTTTTGGCATCCCAGTGCATTTTTAATACTTTCAGTGAAGCAAAATGTGTGTTGAACCGGTCATGCCTGGAATATTCCATGTCATGTGAATGTTTCTGTTGTGTAGAACCATAATGCTTGTGTTTTTCTTCTTGTAGTATTTTAACATGCTTTGGCACTCTTTCTTTCTTGTTGAGTGCATGACAAAACATCATTCTTTATAGCTTGAAGCTCAGAAGTGGGGGTTTTTCTGCCTTACAAGGTGGGTCAATGTCGCTGTCTATAGCTGTGAAGATTATCTGGAGGCTGATGGTGGCTGGGTGTGGCACTGGAAACATGAGAGCAGCACGGTTTATTTGTTAGAAAAGACATCAGCAGCTGGGCTCTGAACTTAAGGACTTCTCACTGGCCAAGCAGGTTGCAAACCCTCTTTATAGAAGCCTTCGTATGTGGCAGAATAACGACAAATGTGCTTTCAGTGGCCATCAATACACGGAATACCTCCACGTGGAGAAATGGGGCTCTGATTTCCCTTGAGCAGAGGGATTCTCTGCATTGTTTCATGCTCTGTTCTTCTGTGCACTTCTCTAGTCTGGTTGTCATTGCCCCTCTTTATTTAACCTGGGCTGTTTAAATTCTGGGAAAGTTGCCCTCATGTTTGACAGCACCAACTCCTGCCGCAGGCAGTCAGCTAAGTGACATCTATTATTCTACGACCATGTAAAAACTTAGCACTGAAATTTTTTTGAGACTAATGACTTATTCTACTAACCAAAAAAATTCACTGGTGCCCATGCTCATGAAATCGTTAAATGAGTTTGTCCGTTAAATATACTGAGTTTTATTTTCAAACACAGATGCTGCATTTTACTATTTAAGTCTATTACACTCTCTTTAAGGCATCTCTTTTTGGCCTCTCTTGACTTCCAAAGCAGAGATAAGTAATCAAAATAGTGCTGAAAAACCAAAAGGATTTTTCTTTACCTTTTTTCCCTTTAAACTTGGCTTAGTTACTTTGTTCTTGTGCACAGAAGCTTTGACATTCTTGACTAAGACTAGAAGATTGTCCAATACAGAGGTATTGCTCAGATCTGAGGCTGAGGATATGGAATCTTTTATTTTCCTTTGCTAACTCTTCTGCTACTTGGTAAAAAATGATGTTTGACTTCGGTTAAATTTCTGTCAATTATATTTTTTTGATTTGTGCTTTTGCCAAAGCACTGTCTTGGCATTTTGTAGACAGCATTTAATCTCTGGTAAAGAAAAATAAAAAGTGAAAATTCATAACCCACTACCTAATCCTACCTCCTACAGATTCAAATCTGAGTTACAAACTTGACTCCATTTAAACTGAAATGCCTCCAGGCTTTTGTGTTAGACCTTAAGGCCCCTCTTAAAGAAAGAAACTTCTCTATTTCTGCTAGGCCATCTCCATTTAACTTTTGGAGCAGAGGTATGAAAGCCACTTGACAAGCACTTGCCCATCTGTTGACACTGACATTTCAGTACTTTAGCAGTATGGGTGGAGTGGTAGCATTTTCTGAGAACCACAGGATGGCGTCTCTCAAGTGTTAATTTTCCACATTTTGTGCATTTTTGCATAGCCTTATGATGAAATCCTCCTGCCCTGATCTGGACTAAAGGTTCTTAAATATCTCTTGTTTCCATTTCAAGGAATGGTCATTTACTTTCCTTTCTGAAATGGCCTTTGGAAAAGTCAACCATATGCCTCATTGCTTATAAGAATAATAAATACCTTTGGGCTTTGGCAAATCCTTAGCTAAATGACTCCAAGGTCAATTTTCTCTAATAGACTTAGTCACTTGGTGCATGCTAATTTCTGAGGGAAAAAGAACAAAGGAAATTTCTGAAGGAAAAACCATGTTGAAGGGTGACTGTATAGTGGTTTTCATGTGTGTGAAAGATTTCAGTGTAAATCCAGAGAAGGGCTCTGTGCCCTGTTTGACCTGCCTCCACCTGACCCCTCTCAGAACCCGTTCTTGGGCCCAGCAGATAATGGTAAATTCAAGTGGGCACTGACCGTGTTTCTCTCTTTGGGTGCACAGGAGCCAAGTGCTCACAGAAGCTGTCACTGATTCTGTCAGGTTTTAAACTTGGCCATGGAGCCAAATCAGACCAAGTTCACCAGAGATGCCTCACCCATACCTGAGGGCAGGGTCTGAGCTCAGTGTTACCCTTCCCTGTCCCCCTTCTGCCTTAGGGGTCACTGAGCCTTGCTCTTACCCTTTGGCCATGGCAAATAAACATGCCGTTTCTGCTCTGTCATGGTTGTTTCCGCTTTTCTTGACCTGATCAACCCAGTTAAGCCTCACACTTTTGCTCACAACTTCTCTTTGAAAGGGAAGAACAAAAGCAAAATGCTTGCTGCTGATGGTTGATGGGAGGGAGAGCAGTGACAAACAGCTGTATTTGCTGGGAAAGCTTTCTTAAGCCACATTTGATGGTGATATCAGGTTTTGTACCCAAGCTGCTGAAACTTAGAGTTCAGAGTGCTCACGGCACTGACGGTCAGCAGTTGTCAAATAAAATGAAATGGCAGCGAAGGAGGCAGCGCTTCAAGGGGGTCAGAGAAATGAGACTCCAGTTGAGGTGCTCCAGAGGTCCTTCCACTCTGACCTTGTAAGATAACTAGTGAGAAAGATTCAGGGGCTTTCCTTTGTATTCAAGGTTTTGTTTCTCTGTCTAAAGTGATCCTGGTAGTGAAACTTAAGCCAAGCAGAAGCATTGGCACTGGAAGGAAGGTTTCTGAATGCCGATGCAGGGATTGGAAATATTGCCCTGATGTTTTTCTGTTTGAAGAAGCACTCCAGAAGTTGCAGCTTCTGCAGAAATCAGTGACAGTGGGTTAGTGCTTTTGATACCTGAGTCATTAGACCCAGTACAAAATCCCCCTGTGCAACAGGGGTTTGTCAGTGCATTCAGGTTCTTTGGGATATAATTGTCGCCGGGGATTGTTTTGATTTTTGAGAGACTGTCTGAGTGCTCTCTGTCCCCTTACCAGTTTACTTTGCTGTGTAAGAGCCCAAGATTATGATCTCCTTGAAGGCAGCAGCTCCAAGACTTCCAGGTCAGCTGGCTCTCTGGATGGTCTCATTCCATAGTGTGTTGAGGGGTAGACAAGAATCCAAAAACTCTGCAAAACTGTTTCTAGTGCTCTGGGGTCCTGAAGCATTGAAGGTTCCCAATATTTCCAACCTGGAATAAAGCAAAATACTAAAACTCCCCAGCTCTCTGGGAATTATCATTCTTTGCACAGCTCCCAGATATATTTAGAAAATTAATTTCAGGCTCTTTTGGTTTCAGCTTTTTCCTCTTTCTTCTTTAGAAGTCCCCAGAGCTGAATTAACTTCCAGCATCTTCAGTGTGAATTCAGCTTCTAGTGCTGCTGTAGCCACGAGCTGAGCACCGTGTGAAATGAGCCCCTGGTCTCACAAGGGTCCTCTCCTGGCAGTAGTCATCGTCTCACCTGATGTAGATTGGCTGTTTCAGCTGGAGTCTCATTAGAGATCTATGAATAATCAATGAGCCCAGGAGATGAATTGTCCTCTACTCCCTATTACAGGATAAGGCCAGGTAGAAACTGAATGTTTTCAACAGGGCAGAAAGAGCTGCTCTCTAGACAAATAAATTATTTCAGCTTAGAGAGTTGTCCAACCAGAACTTAGGACCAACGCGGAATTGAAAAAGCTCTTTGGCACAGGTGCAGGTGTAAAATAAACTGAGGTGGAAAGGTGCCCTGCAGAAGGCACGCAGAAGCTGCCAAGTCCTCGTGCTATGGTCTGTGCTGGGCAAGGCACAGCTTCCTCTTCCCCCATCTCGGAACCAGGGCCAGCACTGCTGTATCTTCCAGTGGTGTTGTCAAGAGGGATTTGCTCAGTCATGGGAATAACATGGGAGAATTCCATACATCAGAAATTTTAACACCAGGCATGACATCTGGGAACTTCTTTGTTTTAATAAAGAGCAGTGTGTTATTTCTATGGTGTTTCTGGCAGGGCCAGCTGCATTAGAAGCAGGAGGTATATTCCATTGCTTTGCAATAACATGTCCCATCTAACTGAAGAGCATTCTCTTGATGCCTTTTCAGAGGGCAGACGCTGACATGACACTTTAGATGGCATAAAAAAATGCGTGGGTTTATCTTGTCAGTGTTGAACTGTGGTGCCCTGAATAGTCTCTGTGTTTCCTACATACCTCCCCTGGCTACACAGGAAATTTAGGTACCTGCTTTTGAAACCATGCAATGTATGTTTGCTCTGACAGAATGAAGACACCCCGAGCCACACTTTAGCACTGTTGGTGTGATATGCGATGGACTGATTTTGGTGACTCTCTTTTCCATTAAGGTCCTGCTTTCGAAGTCAGAGTGGAGTTGTGGTTATTTCCTGGTATTAAGGATGGATCATGTGTCATTTTATTTGTATCTCAGCTGTTGTTAATGGGAGAAGCAAAGAATTGCAGAGCCTGGGGAGAGAGTGCAGATTACACTGGTTTGGTTTGGTGAACCTCCCACTCAGGGAGAACCTTTTCCTCTGACTCTCTTTCTTTTTTTTTTTTTTTTTCTTTGCTTTTATGATGCTGTTGTGGAGTCTGTTGGAGTTATAAGTTCTTCTCTGATTTTAAAAATTATGGAGAAGGCCAAGGAGATAAGGGAAATGTTTAAGAACACTTTGAGCTTTAAGTGGAAGTTTGGGGTGTGGGTTAAGGAAAAATGAAGGAAAAAAACCCAACAGCACCTACATGGTCTGTATAGAAATACCCCAGATCTAAATAAAGAGTATAGAAATGGCAATACATTTCTTCAAATATTTTAACAGATGTAGAGAAACAAGTAAAATACAAAGATAAAAGCTAAACCACAAACATTTCTCAAATTGAAAGCTGAGTGTTTTATAGTGAGGAAGAACACTGTACACTCAAGACATGCTCATAAAAGGATGCAAAATAAACACTAAAGCACCACTGACTGTAGCAATAATTGGAGCAGTGGTTCAAAGGAAGCAAAAATCTGGGCAAGTCAAAGCCTAGCTGGAACTGTTAAAATAAAGGGGAGAAATCAATATACAGTAAAGTACAAGGCGAAACAAAGACAATTACATTTGCTGAACTTGTCAAAGTGCCTGTTAGAAATTGTCCTAGTGCCATGTGATGCCATGGCAGAGGTCCTGATGAACCCTCACCCTGGTATCCCTAGCAGTACAGGAATGGTAGCTCAGGGCTGGGCAGTGGTGCCAGGGCAGAGTCCCTCTGCATGGGATGCCTCCAGCACAGACGTGGCTCAATAACTTAAAAATTACCTAAATGATAGCAGGAATATATCCATGAGAATGGCAGCTGGTGAGTTTTATCCAAGGGTAGGTAGGATTTTTTGATTGTGAGGCGTGTGGAAAATCCCTCAATTGACCCAGGAAGCTGCTTGTGACCCAATTCTTCCCCCCTTGACCGAGGTCAGATCAGTTGACGTTACCACTCATTCAGGATCAAGGCAAATAAATAAATAAATGTTTGCCTTGAGAGTTGAAAAACCTCCTCTTTCTTCCTGTCTCTGCTCCAAAATTAATAGGTGCAAATGGCTCCAGATGTTGTCTGCACTGGAAAGGGGCTTTGATATTCCTCAATCTGTTTTTGGCAAGCAAGGCCTCACGTTGGCAGGTAATACCAACAATAAAGCTTCTCAGTCTCTTAGGCTACATCTTGTGGATGTTACTCATGTCTTGGCTAATGGATGAGTGTTTCTCAGACACCATAATGCTGGGAGGCACCTGCGGCAGAGGAACAAAACTTTTCCTCATTTTTGTGCAGATGGCAAGGTACAGGCAGGGTGGCCTGTGCAGAGGTGTAAAGGGAGATGTCTTTCTTCCTTGTTTGAACAGGCTGTTATTTCCTGATTGCATTTAATTTTTATAAGGTTTTCAAACTCGTTGCAGGCTGTATTTCCTTTTTCTTGACAAGGAGCCCGAGGCTATGTTATTCCTTGTGATAAGTACATTCTCCCCAAGGCTGGAACAGTTTTATTCTCACTGTTCTGCCGTCATCCTTTGCACAAGTGCCAAGGTGAGCTATGGTGTGGGGGGCACAGGCATCCCAGGAATCCTCTACGCCTGCATGGAAGGAGAAAAGTCCATGGGGATGTGAGGAACATGGTGCAGAGCTGGATGGCTTAACTTATATTGGAGATCATTTCAGTGAGGAGGAGAGGGCAGCCAGGATATTGGCTTCAGAGGTGACAGCAGAGCTTTATGAGAACCCAAAGTGCACTGCACTGTGTGTAGTGATTCAGAGTGTTACTGAGCAAATAAAACCATGTAATGAATCTGCCTGAAAAGACAAAGCAGGTGGAAGGACAGCTGGTTGAGGTTTTAGTAGGTTTTTTTCTCTCTTCTGTGATCTACCTTACTCTGAGTTGTATGTATGTCAAAAGTTAATAATTTTAGCTTTTTTTTTTTTTTTTTGCAAAGCTCAACAGAAGATGTTTATAATCCTATACATTTGATATTTTCAGCCAACTCAGGGTTGTGGTAAGCACATGCATTACTAAAAGCAGTCACTCTTTCCAGATGCCCAAAAAGTTTATTTGGAGCTAAATGTGATTATGTAGCTATGACAATGTTCAGTAGTGCTCGACTACTAGAAATGTAGAGTACAGTGGGGATGAGAGATGAAAGCAGAAACATGCCAAGCAGTAATACCAAGCAGAACAATATGCAAAGAAATCAATATTTCCCACTTGTGCAGCTCCCACAAAGGGAATGAATGGCAGTGATTTTCTCAGTTATTGTGAAAAGCATAAAAAATAATTGTTGCTATAGTTAGGAATGTATTTAAAAGAAGTCATGGGGAAATTTGCAGTGATGGGAAAAGAAAAAACCAGAACAGGCTTCAGATTGCCATTCCAGCCCTGTAGGTGTTGTGTAGCTGGAATACATTGGAAAAGAGGGTACTATGCTACTTGTTCATCTTGCAAGTCCCCAGCTTGGTCCCCAACTGAGCCAAGCTCACTGGTTTCTTATGATCAAAGCACAAACCCCTTCAGTAAGTTTAATGTAGTGATAAGAGAACATTTACCACAACACAGAGCAGCTATGCTGCGTTCCCAGCCAGTGTCAGAGATGTTGGGTGGTGTTGGTGACAAGGGACACCCAAAAGTTAAAAACCAAGGGGGTTTGGGGCTTTGCTAAATTGTATATGTTTCCTCCTGGATTTCAGTCATAAATTAGTAGAATATGGAATCTGTATAGTTAAGAACTTGTAAGAAAGCATCCAGCACACAAAGTATTCCTGTAAAAGGACTAATAAAGCAGCTTTGCAGAAATCACTGGAATGGCTTCAGTGGTCAAAGACAGCAGATAAGCAGCAATCTGAAGATGGCAAATAATCCTATGATCTTGGCAAGCAAGTACATCTCAAAACATGCATATAGGGGAGATGGTGATGTGCATTTCCAGGATGTCTGGCTTAGATCCTGTACATGATGGAAAGCTGAAGGAAGTACAGGCATTTAGCATTGCAGGTTGCCTTTGCAAATCTCTGCTTTTGTGAAAATACAGCAGGAGGGTAAGCAGGCAGAACAAGTCACCTCATTCATAGCTTGTTGATCGCATTAAAAATATTTGATGATAGATGTGGGGACAAAAGAAGAATTGCCTAGAGAAATGCTGCAAGAGTATTAAACTTCAATAGCTTGCTCTCTTTTGCATTTCTGTCTGAGACACATGTTCAAATAGTTTGAAGCTTGTTTAGTCAGACCTTTCTTTACTTTATTTCCATGAATTCTGGAAGATGCTCAGTGAGTCACATAAATTATGAGAGGGAAAAAAATTCTCAGGTGAAGATTTCCTAAAGTTTGCTCAGAGAATGAAGAAAAGAGGGACATGAGGGTTGTAGAAAGCATTTGCTGCTTTTGGCTTTTTCGGATTTCAGAGAATACAGAGACTATCTACAAGGACTGCAATAAGCCATTTTTGCAGTATAAGGCGTTTCTTGTTGGATTCTAAGTAAGTTATCCAACATCCTGTCTCAGTCACCTTTGCAGCATTAAAGGCATTGCTGACATGTTTACTTTCTCAGAAGAACTGCATGAACTATTTAGGCTGAATTTCAAGTTTAAAAAAATTTAAAATGGAAAGCACTTGTAATGGAATGAGTTTTTTTTCCCCTTCTGGTTCAGGAAGGGCTATTTGAAGGCACTGATATATTGCACTAGAGTCCTTAACAGAGATAAGGGTGGTTAAAGAAATGTTGTTTGTGTATCCCTATTACTGAAGTAGCACTTAGTCTGTCTGAATGAATGGTTCTTCTAAAAGTCCTATTAACAAAAAAGAGTAAAAAAGTTGCTTAACTGTGTTTACATAAGACCTCCTTGCTTTTATGTCAAATAGGAGTGAGGGGAAAGGGCTGCTCTGGGCAGGACAAAGGAGAGAAGGAATCCTATTTTGCTTAAGGACAGCTGTCTGCCTACCACTGCAGGCATCCCTTGCCATGTGCTGCCAAAGGCCCTGGCTAGGAGCAGAGCTGCTGCACTCAGCACTGCTTCGAGTAACCACAGCACTGGTGGTGGGGATAAAAGGTGCCATTAATTTTCCTATAAATAGGGCTATGTCTTTTTGTTGTGTGCCTTTTGCGAGGAAGTGAAGTACGTACCCCTACTGCCTTTGTCAAGGGCACAAGTGCAAAGTGTGTCTCAGGCTCTCGCCCAGGGTTGTTTATACACAGTGACAGGCTCCAGCAATCCCAGCATTGGGCTAATTTCTGCCAAAATTAAGGCTGCCTGATCATGCACAAAATGAAGCCAAATTAGGTCCACTGTGCTTTTCTGCATCCAGTTTTGGATGTAACTCAGATCAATAGTTTTGACTTAGTTGTTTGGTTTTTTTTCTTGTCAGCCATGTACAAGATTCAAATTTCTGGAAAAGAGCTATTAGTATAAAACCAATCACATTCATGTAATTGCAGAAGATGCACAGGTTACTGGTGTACCCTCCACAGAAATAAATGGGATAATTAACCAGTGCGACCATGGGAAGCTGGAGGGGAGGACTTGTCTCTGGGAATGTGTCTCTGAGGTGCTTTGCAAGCTTGGAAGACTTTGGCTGGCAGCCGTTTCCTCTCTTCTGCTGTTTGGTTAAATGCTGACAACACCCAAGAGCGTGTTTGGTCTGTGTCTGCAAAGCATGGGCTCTTCAGGCATGGGAAAGGGGGTGTGCTGAGACCTGGCCCCAGCCCGAGCAGGGGAGGTGCTGCTGGTGAGAGTTCCTGGCGGATGCAACCTTGCCTGGGTCTTGCTCTCAACACTGCAGTGTCACAGTTGTGTTATTTGACATCATCTAGAGATTAAAGATGAGTTGTGCCAAGACTTGCAAAAATATGTGGTGAGAAAAAGCCTCTTGAAGAACTTGTTTCTAGGTGAGAAAAAACTTGTGAAGAGTCATAGAAGACATAGGGAAACAAAGCCTTGCAAAAGGTCTCGCAGCAGGGTCGGTGGCAGAGCTGGCAATACGAGCTGGTCAAAAAAGTCAATCTCTTTTCCACTGAATGTTCTCCTTGAAAGCAAATGAAATTTCAAGAGCTTTCAAGGAGCTTGTTGGAAGCTAAACAGCCTGACCCTTTACTTTCTCAGCTCTCTGTGGTCTCTCAGCTTTTAGAGAGGTATCCAAGCCCTGTTTAGGAACAAAATATCCCAGTCTGTCGCTTAAAATTGTATCGAAAAGCACACAACAGAAATTCTCAGTGGATAGCTATTTATCAGCAAATCTCTTCACAGATGTGAGGTGTACTCACTGGGTACTCAATGTTTTGGCTACTGTGCATAGGAAATCATGTATGCTAGCTGGCTAAATGCATATTTTTTAATAGATGAGGAAGCATTCATTGTCAACTTGCTGGGAACTGACTGACTGTAAGATGAGTGAGATTTAATTTCTAGGGATTTATGTTGAAAATAGTCAACACAACTGCAACTTGGCACTAGCCATAAATACAAGTGAGGTATCAACATACAGAACTCCTCCACATTCGTTAATTGAAGGGTTAGAGGAAGAAAAGCAGAATGGCAAAGAAAGAAATGCACTAAAATCCAGGAAATCTGCTGCCATTTGCTCCTTTTATCCCTCCTTTCTCCTGCCTGGAGAAGACATTAGTGGGACCTTATTGCTCTCTAAAACTGCCAGAGGTCGAGGTCAATGTCAGTAACAAGTGACAGGAGGAGAGGAGATGGATTCAAGTTGTGCCAGGGGACGTTTAGATTGGAAATTAGGGAAAATTTCTTCTCTGAAAAGGTGCTCAAGCATTGGAACAGGCTGCTCAGGGAAGTGGTGGTATCACATCCTCTATTCATGAGGCAGGTGGATGTGGTACATGGGGACATGGTTTGATGGTCAGCATGTCTGCGTGGGGTTAACACACAACTCTCAGTTGGACTCAGAGACCTGAGAATTGTTTTCCAGCCTTTCTGATTCTGTATTGGATCATCAGATTTCATCCACCCAAGCCACACTAACCTGGGACTTTGGCCTGGGATTCTTCCCACAGCTGGGCCTGCCTAAGGACCTTGCTGACTGCGCTGAACTCCTGAGGCTGGGAGAGCCCCATTACTGGGCAGACTCCTCTCCTGCTCTAAGCAGACCACTACTTCCAGCATTTCTGCCACCCTACCCCAGCTGAATTTACCCCTGCTAAAATCCTGAGAGCTGCAGGAAGGTTTGTGAAAGCGTTCTTGCCTCAGCTCTCCCCTGAGGCAGCCTTGTGCAGTCACCCATCCGGCACTGCTCCAGAGCTGCGTGCCCTCGTCCAGCCACCCGCCTTGCTTTATCCGACCTGGGAGCGAGCACCTTTACCCATGCATTGGGGCCAGTCCCTGCCCCCCAGCCCCACCTGCTGCTGTGCTTCAGTGGGGCTAGCAATCACCTGAAATCCCCACTGCACACAGAAGCTGCTCCTGGGTATGGAGGCTGTTGCTTCTGCTTGGTTCTCCAAAGCTGCTGCCACAGAGTCCCTTCTGCGCAGGGCCTCCACCCTTTGGAGTTTTCAGGAGGTGCTGTTCCCTGCATGTTACCGAAGGCATGGAGTGACTTAGCCAGGCTGGCCTAGGCAAACGTCTACCTATGTTAAACATTAGTTTAACTTCATATTTTTCTCAGGCATACAGTACAGAAACATAACCCTGTAAAAAAAAGTACAGTACTTCTATCAAGGTGTATTTTAGCTTTCTGTCTTCTCCTTTCATCTTCCTTTTTGTCTTTTGAGAAGGTGATTCAAAATCGATAGTTGTCCTTTGAGTTTAATCTCATAGATGTATCTAGTTTTGTTGATACAATGTTTGATAAAAGGTATTTCTACTAAGGAAGTCAGTGAAAATATTCTTCAGGGTGATGTTTCAGGCCCATCTTTCAAGGCTTGTCACCCTGTACTGGACTATGAGCCAGTTTTGAATTGAAGTCATATTCTGAGTGGAATTAGAGTGGTGGTTTTAAATTACCTTTTTTTTTCTGATGTTCACATTTTCTCTTTAACACACTTTGCAAAGTCTATTTGCTATTTGTGTAGCTTCATAACACTGACCACTCTTCAAGAAGTTTTTGTGGGAGAGTAGAAGATCTTGCCTGCCCTCTTGGAAAATCAAGCAGTAACTTACGCCTTTGCTGAGGAAGAAATCCCTGGGAATCTCTATTTTCGTTCTGGTGCTCATTCATGTTTCTCAGAGTGTTTCACGGACAGCTGTTCTCAGCCATCTGTTGCGCAGTCTGGGATGCTGCTCGAGCACATATGGATTAAGATATGGTGGTTGGGATTCAGGACTCCGAGCACCAGGCTGGTGCTGAGCTCGGGAGCGCTGCCTTCAGCGGGGCTGCTGGGGTCAGTGCAGAGCTGGGGGTGAGGGATCAATGCATGCAGCTTTGGACACAGCAGGCCTGTGCCTGCTTTCCATAAGCTATCAGGGATAACGTGCCTTATCTGGAATAGCTCGTTGGCCTTTCCAGACTTGAGGCAAACCCTTGACTTAGCTGAGATTAGATTCTGCTGCGTGTACGTGTATGTGCTCTGTCACAAATGAGCTGCCTTGGGGGGCCGTGGCCGAGTGTGGCTCGGTCTGGTTTTCTGGGGAGAGATTTGCATTCAGTTGGGAGGAATGAATAAAGTGCCCCAGATTTAGAGCAGAAGCAAGCAGAGGCTGGTTTCTTGTCTGAAGGAACGTCAGGCAGAGCTGCTGTCTACCATGCCTGTCTCAGCCCCAGGGGCTGGAAAAACCTTTGTGGAGTCTAAAACTGCTGCCCTACATAGGGAGTGTATCGTGAGTATTTTCAGTACTGTCTCATCTCAGCCTCCTGGGAGAATGATTTATGTTTTTCTGAGTTGCTTATGTTTTGATAAAGACTGCTGAGATCTCTGAAGGACTGTTCCTGGAACACGTTGCTTAAGACTGACCACAGACTATGATCACAAGCTGGATCAGGTTCATCTGTCTGATATTGATTCTCCTTTATTGTTACAACTTTTACTTTTGTTACTTAAGTCCTGGCCCCTCAGTATCTTTTCCTTTCAAGCAAAGTAATGGCTGCCCCTGCTGACAGGCGGGACTTTCTTGGATTTGAGTAAAGTTCAGGGAAATGTTAAACCTATGAATAATTACCTTAAAAAAATCAATGAGTCAGTCAGAATAATTGGCATAAATATAGCCAGTGTTTACAGCTACATCTATATGCGGAAATTATTTTGGGTCACCATGGTATAAATAAAAATGACATAAGTAAAATGTTAACATTCTTTCTGCATCCTCCAACTCATTTTCCATCTTTAAGGCTGCACATCAGATGAGTGCAAGTAAAACTGCGAGAGGGAAAAACAGAAACCAGCATTTAGGATTGCAAAACACAATGGCAATGCATGAGGCACAGGTTTCAGTGTAGCTTGGCTTTGAACTTTGAGCCCAAGGTGAGTTAATTGGTGCTAAGCTTCCTGCTTTGGTGTCTGGATTACTGCTGGGCTTTGCACTGGATCTGCTGGGCCAGGCTGGGCTTTGCTGAACTGTGCACAGGTACAACTTCACCTGAACAGAACAAAACAAACAGCAGGCATGGGTGAGGCTGCAGAACAAAGCACAGATAAGAGGAAAGTTGTCTGTCTTGAATGTATTTTTTCTATTGTGTCATTGAAGTGAGTGGTCTCAGGACTTAGAAAGCAAGACACTATCCCAAATATCAGTCAGGTTTTGGAGAAAATGCCTAATATTTAGGATATCCAGATATTCTTAAGTTGCATCATATAGTTCTAAACATTTTTTCAAGCATAGCTAGTTGTTTTGTTGCTTTTTGAGAGTTGCTTTGTTTTGTGGTTTTTTAGGGGATTTTTGTTGTTATTGTTTTTGGTTTGTTTGGGTTTTTTTTTACTTTTGGTGCATTTTAAAAACAAGCTTTTTTGATTTGTTTCCCAGCTAGTGTAAATGTTCTTTTCCGCAGTTCTCCAGTTCTCTACTGTTCTTCCCTTCCAACTAACAATTTTTGTACCTCCTCCTTTAACTTCTACTAAAGCTCTGTAAGTCAGATGTTTCATGTTGCTTTCCTTCCCGTCCTTTGCCAAGCTTAGATCTAAGTGCCTAAGTCATAGATGATAAGAGCTTGCTGTGACAGATGCTTCAAGGAGCCCTCTTCCCAAGTGCTTTCAGCTTTTGCAGTTCAGCACCATCGGTGCTCTGCTCTGTTCCCTTGTTGTGCAGTTCCCTGTCATTTCACTTTAACTGGAAATAAAAGAGAATTCCTAAAGCAGTCAACCCGCTTGCTTGTGGGGTGAAGTGAGGCCATCTCCACTGACACATGATGGAGATCAAGAGGCAAAGCATGGGCTAGAAGACAGCAGGTTGGAAAAAAAATTCAGGATTAGAGATCGTATTTTCAGAAGAGTCTGGTGAAAAGAGCCATTATGAAAATAATCTAAATTGCTCCATGTGCCCACAGCTTGGATGCTGTTTTGCCCCGGCCTGTGAATCCCAAACTGCCTCCTGTTGCAAACATGAAGGACACACATGAATTTAAATGAGGGTCAGTCAAACCCATCAAAGTGTACACATGACCGTCCAGCAGGTTTCAGTCCATGCCAGCAAGACACAGAGTACAACCCCATTAGTTCTTCACAGCAGACTGAATCCTACTGTAAGATATCCCCTCCCCAAGTGTCCCTGTTGTCCCGTGCTGTGCACTGAGCATTTCCCACTTGTTTGAGGGAGGATGTCACTGCTGGCTCTTTAGGCAGCAACCCAGTTTTTCTAGGGTTGAATTGCCTTGTCTGCCTGGGCACAGGGAGTGCCTTACCAGGGCTTTTAATCATTTAGCTGTTGGATAAATTGTGCCATTCCTTTATTTCCTGTTACACCTTCCCTTTCTTGCTTCATGAGGAGCCCCCTTCTGCAGCAGGAGCCTGGGATGGATCTCTGGCAGGAGGACAGAGGTTTTGCTCCATGCAGCAGTCAGGAGAACAGTGGGAGCATGGCACATGTCTGGCATTTCTTTGCTTTCCCCCACTTGCTGCCTACAATACACCTTGAAAGTCCCTGGGCAAGAGCACGAGAGTCCAGCTGACATCTCAGAGTTTGAAAGGTAGTAAGACTACTACTAGCTTAAGTAAATTGTGCCTGTAAACTTCTTGGGAAAGAATTACACTGGGGACACAGAACTAGCAGTCACCAAGGACTGCTGATGTCTACGCTCTTGCTCTTTGATATGTTGGTATTTTGACAGCAGTGGCAAATCATTTCAGAAATCAACATAGGCAAGCAAAGGGTATTATAGTACTGCAACTGATAACTGAAAAAAAAAGTCACCAGGAAATATCTTTACATAACTAGCAAATATGTCAAAATGTACTCCACACTGCAGATCCAGCAGCAGAAGCTCTGTCATTGACCGAGTGCTACTCTTGCTAGAAGGAAAATCACAGGCAAATTAACAGCAGATGTGTGCTCTGCAGTCACAGACCTGCAGGATGTGAATTAATAATGTCACTGAGTTTAAGAGGTCTTTGATGCCCAATTTTACATGTGTGTAAATGGTGGTACGTGGAGCAAACTGATGGAGAAGTTGGCAGCCAGGATTAGTGTCTGTGGGCTAGGTTCACCTCTACCTGCAATGCCAAAAAGGTGGTGGAGTGCTGTGGAGAGAGCCTCTGCTGCTGAGGGAAAGAAAGCACTTTCAGAGCTCAAATTGTTTACTTCAGACTGGTCTATCTTGGATGCTGATAAATTCTTAGTTTTATTCCTTACTGATGAAAAAAAAAATGTAGATAACCCATTTAGATGGAAAAACCCATATTTGTCTGTATTTATATTTAATTGCACCCTGTGTGCCTGCAGCTTCCCTGAAAACAATGCCAATTACCAACTCCTGGGGATTTGAGCCTTTGTGTGACATTTCAGCAAGGAAAAAAAATACCTGCAAGCATTTAACTCTGAGAAGAATGCTGAACAGGTTCATGTATCAAGAAGCATCTTTTCTATCACAACTTTGTTGACTAAAAGTTGACTGGTTTGTAAATCTTGGGGGAAAAAAAGGTACACACTCATCCTTCTTGCCCATCTTTCCCCTCTTGTTGTCTTGTAGTTGTGGGGTAAATGAAAATGGAGGAGGATAGATATCCTCATTAACACTCTCCTGACTCACCTTCTTAGGACTTGATTATTTTCTTTTTAAGTGTCATCAGAAATTTGGTATTTTTCTGCTAAAACTAGTTTAACCTAACATGTCCCTCTCTTCCTTTTGGAATTTCCCCTCCATTAGAAAATTGCAATGATTAATGTTCGGAATATACCATATTTGATCCTGGATTTTTGATAAACATAAGCTTTCTAACTACATGACCATCCAGAATTGTATCCAGAAGTTTTTCACCTATAGGAAAAGGAAAACTTTGATTTTCCAGGGTGACAGCACTTCCTTCAGATTCTGGTGCGTTGTGAGTTCTGACAAAGTAAAAGCTGACAGCAGTAAGTTTGAGAGATGTTTTAAATTTTCTGTACCTCTGAGCACAGTACAGCATGACTTATTTTAATTAAAGCCTGGTTTGTACTTGCAAGGGTAGAAGAAATGGTCCCCATAAAATTTTTTAAGACTCTCTAAAAAGCGTCTTATACAGAGTTTTGCATGTCCTGTAAAATAAGTTGCATATGTAGAATATACGGCAATCCCATATAAAAAAGGTTTTATTGGCACTTGTAGTAATGACTTTCATAACTTATTCATGAGTTCACTGCTCATGAGTAATTTGGTCAGCCAAAATACAGGCCAATAAAACTTTTATACCACACTGTCATGTCTTCTGCTCTTGGAGGGGAGAGATAAACAGGGACACAGCAGAAAACACTTTGTAGATCCTCTAGGGCAAGAATTAAAATAGAGACTAAATTCAGCTGTGATTAAAAGGAAAGTGATTAGCTGAAGAGGGGCTGATAAAAACTACCAAGAGCAAAGCAAGTGTGTTTTGTTTTTGACCTGATGGAATTGATAGCACTTTTTGAAATGTCTGGGGTTATGTGTAGTTTTGGATCAGAAAGTGGTGCTTGTGACATTTGCTGTATATTCTTGCAGATCTACCCTCATTCTCCCTTTAAGTTTTGTATTTAGGATGATGTTTTGGTTGTTTGGGTTTTTTTCATTTTTTTTTCGTTAATCGTAGTGGAAATCCTAGTTCTATCACTACAGTTGTATTACACTGGACTTTTTTTATGGCCTCTGAAAGTGTTCAGGAGGGAACGCTTCTATGCAATTGGAGCAACTAAATAAATCCAAAATCTGGTTGTCTGCACACAGAGAAAGTGATCTCTTATAAATCTAGTTTGACACAATTCCCTATTTTTAGCTCTGTGGTACAGTATCGCATGACAAAGTGCCCTGAGGGCATCTGCTGCTCCCTCAGAAGAGGAGGGCTCCCACCCCCAGAAGGCAGGCTCAGATTTGCTATGCTGCTCAAGAAATAAAACAAACTCCTGACTAACCTCACATTTTACAAACAAGAAAACTTAAGTACTGAGCTTGGAAGTAACAAATTGATTACCACTTTCTCTACCAGTTTAAACCAGATATTTTTCATGCTTAAGCTTACTTCTCTAACCTTTTCTTGAAAAAGCATCTCCTGTGCGTATTCTCCAACCTAGAGAGGGGTGGGTGTCACTCCTGCCTGCCACTCCTTGACATTTCTTAGGCAGAGGCTCTTCCTTCGACATGGAGAGGACAGCCACACACCAGGTGCATTTGTAAAGAGAATATTGTTCCTTCAGCACCCTGGTACTGCTGAGCCCATACATGAAACTGGGAAGGGTTGCGAAGAGGAAGGGACCCTTTGGCAGAAGTGGCATAAAGAGGGCTGGTTGCACGTGTACTTTGCAAAGTACAAAATGTCTTCCTTGCCCGGTAAATAAAGGGAACTTTTCAGCCTGGGTAAAGGGAGGAGAATTTTTGTTTAAGGAGCTGAATGGCACTGCCTCTTTTAATTTTCTATCGAGCAAAACCCAGCCTTGAGGCTGTTCTCTTGGCCTGCCTGGTATTCACCATCCTGGGGTGCTGGATGTAAGGCCAGGCTGTAGGGGAGGTAAAAAGGAGTGGGGTAAGAGGACAGAAATGTGCAGCTGTAAGGAATTCACAGAATTCTGTTCACAGAATTCCTGGTGATTACGTGGGGTCACCTGACAAGACTGCAGATTCTGATTGAAGACAAACCTTGTGGTGAATATGCCCTCCACTAACAAAAACACTAAGGATATTTGTTAACTAAAATACTTTGATGCTCCTTCAGAAATCCAGGAGGGTTACAAAATGTCTGGCTCAATACAGTAGAAGCCTAAGCCTTTTTAAGGCTCTCCCACTCTTCAGACTGGCAGTTCCAACGCACGGGTGTTGTCCATAGAGCCCTGAGTGCACTTGTGATGAGAGCTGGAGAGGTTTCTAAGTTTGAGGCTGTTTTCTGGGTATTCTAGGTGTTGAAAATGGTGTCTGGTATTTACAGTCTTGTTAAAGTGGGCTCATTTTATTCGAACAATTTTTCAGCAAAGGAGACCTTGTTGCCTGTGGTTCCTTGAATTATTATACAAATATAGACACACATCTAGTGTTCCTAGTTTGTTTTTCCTTTCCCCTCACAGAACTATCATTAACCTTTGTAATTTACAGTGGTTCTAGCAGAAATTGTGTACATCATGTACCAATTTTACTGCAATCTGAAGCAGATAAAATTGTGCACCAGACACTTTGTGTATGTCCACACCTATGAGTAAAAGCACAGAGATGCAAATACTATGTTAAATCTTCCTTAAGGCAGTATTTTAAAGGACTGTTTAATTTATTTTCTTTTCATGCTCTCTGCCAAGGAAATGTGTGTATCCCTCATGCCTTGTGTGGAGTTGCAGCTACTGCACTTAACAAGGTAGGAGGTCCCGTCAATTATATTTTTCAATGCATCCACATGAAGGCTGCAACACTCAGACTTCTGCACCCCGCTGCCAGCCTGGGAAGTTGATTGTCAGTCCTCCAACTGTACAAGTGTCATTTGCAGGTTAAAATGACTGTAAATTAATTATGTCTTTCTGGAAGATGAGGGGAGTGGATAAAAATTCTGAGGTTGCATGACTCGTGACAGCTCTCTGCTGTCTGCAGGAAGGGTTATTAATTTTCACCTCCTTGCCTTTCCTCCCCACCTCTTCTGAAGGTCAGTAATGAGGGGTACTACTTGCAGCAGCAAAGTGTCTGTCCCATTAATTTTTTGTGGGTTTTTTTTTATTTTCTCCTCCAAATATTTATTTTTTTTATAAATGGTTGAGGGAAATATCATTTGAATGATAGCTTTGTAATTTGTGGCTCTCTGGGAATGAAGGATGGGGGAGGTGAACTTTCCTGGAATCTTCTGCTGGCGTCCTGGGCAGAGATCATACGCAGGTTTACCTCCAAGCAAACCTCATCCTTTATTTTCCACTTCTTTTGCCTCATTGGCAAAAAAACACTTCTCTAAATAATGCAGAGATTATATCCACAGGGAGAAAATGTCTTGTCACTAAAGGCTTTCTATGTGACAGAGCCTAAGACATAAAGGAAGTGTGATCTACTTTCAAATATGTTCCTGATCGTGGTTCTCTTAGCAAAATTCCCTTGTTGTATACAGTTTTATTCAAAGTACACCTAGAAAAACCTCATAGGCTAGGCAGCAGGAGGCTAAGGACTATCAGGACCTACCAACCCCACAAAAGTTCCTTACTTCTCCTTCAGTTCCTGCTCTGAGAAATCCCAAGCTGTGTTTACAGGGCCAGATCCTGGGACCTCTGTGCATTGAGACACCTCCTTGGAGAGCCCTCCCTCCTCTGTCAGGGGCAACCTGAGCTGCTGCCCCTGTGTGCACTCTCCTGCTGACCAGCTCTGTAAAAAATCTGTGCTGAAACCTGCCCAAGGTTGTTTGTCTGCTGAAGCTGTGCTATTTTGTGTGATGGCAGTGTGTATCGGGTGTTGGGTGAATGTGTTCAGTGAGTAGTTCATCTGCTGGCAGGAAATACAGGGTAGGACATTTCCACTTCCACAAACACTAATGTTCAGTGAATTTGGTATTGCTAAATTATTTATCAAAAAAATGTCCCAGTTCACTAAAGAATGCCTGGTCCTTTCTGAAAATCAGGCGTAGCTCACAAAGTCGTTGCTGACAAGGAGCATCTGCTTTTAAAACACTTCATGAAAAAAATGCCCCAAAGTGAATATTAAGATATTGAAATAAATAATAAGATAATTTTTACTGTCACTCTCAGTAAGTATTAAGGATGCTTCAGTGGTGCAAGGAGACCAGTTCTTCCAGTGTTTGGTATAAACCATGTTTATTTATTAGCAATCATACCCGTGAAGAGAACTGTCCTTTCCCCTTACCTACATGGCTCTGTTTGGCTGTAGTCTGCATACCATGAATCATGGATGGGGTAATAAAGTTTTTTATTAATAACTTCTTCTGGAATTAAAGTTTCTCTACCAGAAATAATGCAAGTTTGTGCATATCCTCCAGTTGGTGTTTATATTATTGATAGAAGTGACTATTGGAAAATGTGGAACTTTCTGTAAAAACTTCAGCTGAAAACATTTATTATTTCCAGCTGCAAATCAAAACCTGATATATTCCAGTAGCAAATGAAAAAAAAAAATTCGGAATTACCACTGTGTTTCCTCTGGGGAGATGATTTAAGTACCTTGTGTTTGTCTGTGCCATCCTCAGATTCTATATTTAATAATGCATCATGATTTTTCTCTTGTGATGGGACTTAGTGGAGTGCGGCGCTAGAAGTGTAAATGTAATTTAATGGCAGATAAAGAAGAGAAAGGAGGGAAAGACACATTAATTTTCTGTGAAGTATCGCTGTTTTTTTTTAACATGGAGATACTTTGCTGTTTGTAATTTTGATAAGAAAGTGAACTTAACCAAAGCAAATAATATTTTATTATATATATGGAAAGAAAAGTGCTCCATTTTTCAATATGAAAAAACGTTGACCTATCACGACACCCAAGAAAACTGAGCTGCATAACTACTGCCAGTATGCAGAACATATCTTTTGGTCTTAATGAATATGCATGAGAAAATTATCTTGTGAGAAGCATGCAGTGAAGAAATCTTGATTGCTTTCTGGTGTTATTTATATATTTAAATCAGAATTTTAAAATTAGTATATGTGGAAAACAAAGGGGTTATTTAGGACTTACCAAAACGTTATGATAATACTCTTATTACTAATAATTAGCGTGCTGCAAATCTGATACAACTTGATAAAAGTTGCTTAATTTAAACCAGTATGAAAAACCAGAGTAACAAACATTTAAATGAAGTTTTTAACACTTTTGGCATAATGAAGAGATTGTCTCTTGAGTTGCACTGGCTTGGACAGAAATGCTGTTATAGTAGGCTGAACGAAAGATGTTTGATCCCATCCCAGTCTGTATCTGTTTCCAACGTGTTGCACAGAAGAAGCTGTTCCACGCTGACCACCTTTGTAATTAATGGCAAGAAAACCTATGAGTGCCACGGGGCTTAGGTGGGGGTCCAAAATGTGCCCTGTGTCTCCAGGCCAAGAGTCCTGCTCTTGAAAGCAAGTTGTGCAAAAGTGGGTATGAATGGAGAAAACGTCAGCTTTGTCAGGCTCCCAACAGGAAATCCTCGACTGTCCCTGTTTATTACAGAGCAGTAGCTGCGCTGATGTGAACTTCTCTGCTGCTACTTTAACTCTTTCTTCTGCTGCCCTTTCTCCTCCCACTGAGATGGATTTAGTCACTTCAGAAGGGTTTCTTTCGAAACCTTTAATCATAATTAAACAAATTGATTTATACGTAGCAGTTGTAATCATATTCAAGTGGATGCAAGAAGGGCTTGGAAAGGACATTCAAAATTGCCAGTTAACTGCAGGCTGCAGGCACTGGGTGATGACTTATGCACTGCTGAATAAATCAGTCTCTGACACTGTAAAATCAATTTTGCTTCATGTTGTTCATCAAACAATTATTATAAAGAATCTGATTTCAAAACTCTAAAATCAGTTTTGGCTCAGGTTGTTTTGTGAGGCAATTGAGACAAATGGTGCAACTTCAAATGTCACATGAGCCACTGCATCGTCAGCCTTGAAAACACCAACAAGCCTCTGATGGCCTGGGCTCAGCTGCCAGGTGAGGTAGCCCAAGAGGCGGTGTTTCAGCTATTGGTGAGGCTAAAGAAAGGATGTAGCCAAAAAATGAGGCTGGTGATCCAAGGGAGCTTTATTGCTTCTATTCCCTCTGAGGAGAAGTTTTGCCCAACAGACTCTGCCGTGGGCTCTGTAGCTCCAGGCCCTCTTTGGAGACTTAGCTCATAATTTCTTATTACTATACAACCTAGACACTGTTTAAATAGTTTCTTTAGGCTGTGTTAGCAGAGGTAATATTTGAGGAAAGACAGTATCCTTGCTGTAGGAGAGCGAAACTGCTACAGATCAGGAAAAGGAATTCAGAAGAGTTTGTAGATGCAGAATAGAAATGCTTGCATAAGGCTGATGGAGGTAAACAAAAAGAACGAAATATTTAATTTTGAGACATCTAATTTTGTCTTTCTCAGCTGTAGCAGTGACCCATTAACAGACACTTTCTGTGGGAGGGTAACATGAAGGATATACATCTAACAGACTGTAAAGGGAAAATTCATGGAGGCAGAGGGCTGAGTGAAGCTTTTTACATGAAACTTTTCCACAAAATATGCAACCCTGACAACAATATAATGTTTTGCTAGTACATTCTGACATTAGTAATTTTGTTTTTCTATTTTTGAAAGATTCAAAACTCTAGTCTCAGCATTTAAAGAATGTATTTGCTTGCAGGATTTATATGAAAAATTAGAAAATATTTTTAGTAATATTTTAAGATATGTGAAGTAAAAGAATAATACAATAGGAAAAAACTTAGTATGATATAATGCTTCCTTTTCTGCAGTGATAAATTTGGCATGGATTCAAAGACCATTTTCTTTCAATGTGGTACAGCTGGTTTCAGGTTTTGTAGGTGCCTACAGACTCTGCCAATTTTTTCTTTTTTTTTTTTTTTTTGTTCTAGGAACCAATATAATAGTAATAAGTAATCATGAAAATGGAAAAATAAAGTCTCTGTGGAAAATGCTGAAAGGACAGCACTACCATGCCTGAGGCTGAGTAGTGTGTGTGGATAACACACCACAAAATCCTCACCAGATGTAAAAGCTGTTGGTACGTGTCCTGGTTGTGGTCCTGAAGCGCTGCAGGTGCCGCGGCTGGCTCTGAGCACAGCAGAGGACTGGGGATGGCACAGGGTGGCAGGAACAATTAGAAGTGTTTGGGCTGCTGACTTCGCCCACAGCAAGCACATTAATGTTGGTTTTCAACGCATTTTGCATGGTGTCAGTGAGTCTGTGCTCCCTGCCTTGCAGCTGGTTGGGCGTACCCAGGAGCTGCTGTCCTTCTAAAGATTCTTCATTCCTTTATTTCCCCTAGAGAGAGAGAAAAAGAAAAAAACGATAGAGCAGATCTGCCACTGAAAGCACGGAGCAGGCTCCGAAGGCTTTTCAGGCGTGATGACAGATGTGGCAATGTGTTCTCATAGCCCACGGAAAATCCTCAGACACTGCTGTGGGCTGAGGCTCCTTAGCTAGCTCTGAGGGGAAGAGTATGAGGACGACACCAGGTGGAAAGCTGGGAAAAAGGAGAGAGGGAAAAAAAGCTCCCCAAATGAGAGAATGCTATGCCTGGTGGAGCTGAGGCAATGGGCAGGTCAGAACTGGTCGTGCCAAAGGACTGGATTTTAAAGCAGAACTTTAGTGCAACATGTCCTGGGGTGCATCAGACACAGCATCACAGCTGGGCAGGGCAGGGGATTGTCCCGCTCTTCTCTGCACTGGGGCAGCCTCACTTCGAGAGCTGGGGGCAGTTTTGGCTGCCACAATTTGAGAAGGGTATAAAGCTGTTAGGGAATGTCCAAAGGAGAGCACGGAAGATGGTGAAGGGCCTTGAGGAGAAGCCGTGTGAGGAGGGGCTGAGGTCCCTTGGTCTGCTCAGCCTGGGGAGGAGGAGGCTGAGGGGAGGCCTCACTGCAGCCACAGCTTCCTCCTGAGGGGAAGAGGAGGGGCAGGCACTGATCTCTGCTCTGTGGGGACAGTGACAGGAGCCGAGGGAATGGCCTGGAGCTGTGTCAGGCAAAGTTTAGGTTGGATGTCAGGAAAAGGTTCTTCCCCCAGAGGGTATCTGGGCAGTGGAACAGCTCCCCAGGGCAGTGGTCATAGCCCCAAGGCTGGCTGAGTTCAAGAATTGTTTGGACAACGCTCTCGGGCACATGGTGTGCCTCTTGGGGATGTGCAGGGCCACAAGTCGGACTCCATGATCCTTGTGAGTTTCGTCCAACTCAGCTGGTTCTGTGATTCTCAAACAGCTTCTGGGAAGCTGTGCCCTGTGCAGATGCAGGTGGAACACGTGATTCCAGGGTGTGCTCAGAAGAGCTGGGAGCAGGGCTGCAGGCACTGGTGGCTGGGGAGTGGGTGTGGGATCCCTGAGAGCTGGGGAGCCCTGTCCTGCTCAACCCCATTCCCACAGCCTCAGCAGGGAGCTCTGCACACAGAGCTCGGTGTTCTGGGGATGCAGGTCTGCGTTGGCTAATCAAAACTATAGGCAACACAGATTTGCTGCTTTCTTGTATTTAGAAATTCATGTACTACTTACATTAGCTGACCTGCATCTGGTTTGGGAACTCATAGCATGATCTTCCATTGACTGCTGCTCTGGATATATTTCTAGTAAAAAATTCCCAGTAAAATATAAATTAATTATCATTTATGTAGCAGTATTATCTTTGATCCCCCAAGGCTGCTAGTTCTGCACAAACTTAGACTGTAAAAACTGCTTCATTCTCAAAGAGGTTACTCTTATTATATGTAATTCTGTGAGACGAAGAATGTCTAAAGAGGCATTATCTCCATTATTTTCTCACTCTTGTTTCAGATGGGAAACCTGAAATAGAATAATTTTTTTTTCTTTTTCCATGGGTCTTGAAGAATTTCATACAGGAGGCTGGGAATTCAGCCAAAAATACCTCAGATTGCAGACCATATCCATAAACAATCAGTTATTTTAACAGTGCACACAGATATTGATACTGAGTATCTGTAAATATATACATAAGTAGCAATTAAACAGTGCAGTAGCTGGAGTAAAGAGATTACAGTGTTTTAATCTGCAAGTCTAGAATCTAAAATGTGCTTTCTGGCGTTTCACAATTATTAAAATTCAAGCCAGAAGTTCAAGTTATCTTTCCTGGGTGGAGATCTATACTCATGAATATGTCCTACCTGAAGCTAAAACCTGAGCCCTGCAGAAATAGATTACATTTCTTAATTTAGCGGTCTTTCAAACCCTTGAGAGCACACAGACTATCCTGAATGCATTTGAAAAGCTAATAGCTGGTGATATGGAAAATTTTGTTTTGAGGTGCTGCTGTCATTTTTATTAATTACCATTAAACTCATTGGAGATCCTGGCTTCAGGATAGCATCCTGGTTTTGCAGGGAAGCAGGCGAGTCCCTGTCCTGAGCATTTCACCCCATTCAGCAGTGACAGGGGTCCCAGGGGGTTTATTCTCTGCAGGCTTTGGGCTGTGGCATCCCTGCACCACTTAAACCCATGGCTGGTCTAGAAAGCTGCACAGGATGGGGATGGGAAGCTCTGAATCTGAGGATTTCAGTTAAAAACGAATAATACTTTTCCTGCCTACTTCCAGTAGCCACAGGAAAGCTTAAAGCCCAGGGTTTCAGCCTAATCAGAGCAACATCTGTAATGAAGAATGGGGACAGCCTGTGCTGTTGAGAACTTGGATCTCAGTGTGTTTTGTACACCACAAGTCAGTGTCTTGATTATAGCTGAGCTGATTAAACAATACCCATCCATTTTAATAGATCCTCTGTAAGAGTTTCAGTGAAATCAGTATGAGTAATAAATTCTGGGTATGACTCAGGTGGAGTTGTGCATGTTTCTGTGGGAAGAGGCAAGTGAACTTCTGGCTTAAAATTTTTCTTCAAGGGATTTCAAATGCAGACTGTTTATTTTGTTGGCAGGGCAAGGCTGTTAAAGACTTGCTCCAGGTTTCAGTTAATGGATTCCTAATTGAAGAGAATCTTGGCATGATGCAAAATGAGAGTTGCAGTAAAGCCCTCTGCTGAAGTTTCTAGCATCCTGGCAGTACCTAATTTCAAATAATGCAACCTATTTCATGCTTATACAGTAGTTATCTTTTTACTTTGGGGTTTTCCCCAAGTAACATATGAAGGAAATTACTATTACAATTGAGGTATCTGCCAAGAGAAGTTAGAATATGCAGGGAAATAAATTATATCAACTATCACATTCCTGCAGTCTGAAAGAAAACTCTTAAGTCCCTTAAACCAGGTAGAAAATAGCTGAGGTCATATCTTCTACAGATCTGCTGAACAGAAGCTCTTGTTTCAGTTGATTTTCCAAAATAAAGCTCTAAATCTGGAGGCCTTTAACATAATCAATTGGAGTAGCGAGTTGGTTTCTAACTCTGAAAATTTTTTAATGAGAAAAAGGAGAACCTCCATGAATGCAGTTGCTGGTGTTTAAACTTACAGGTATTGAAAACTGAGTATCTGAAGGCTTCAGAGCCTCCCAGCTGCCAGTGCCAGGGAATCAGTATCATGGATGTGCTGGAATTCAAGCACAGCCCTCTGTGGACAGGAGAGCTCTTGTGCCTTCCAGCCCTTTAGGAAGAGCTGCCATCCTTAGATGGTGTTAGAGACTTGGTTAGGGCTAATTTTAGGAGTTTGATGAACCATGGTTTTCCTTTCATTTGCTCGTAGGAGTTGTAAATTGCTAATGATCTGCAGCAGAAATTAATTATTGCTAATTATTCCCTTTCAGCCAGAGCTCAAATCTTCTTTTAGCACAGTGTGTGGATGCAGGTTAAATGAAGTCCAAATCCCATTCCCTTTTCTGTCCTTGAAATTAAGCAGCAATTTCTGCTTGTTCTTCACAACCAGACTGGCTCATGCACAGGAAGAATATTCTTCATGTTTTCAGAGGCAGAGAGGATGCCTGTAAAAAAATCCCATTTTAAAGCCTAAAATGGGACTAAGGTCTTTCTTTTATCATAGGTTCACTGTTCCTTCTAGGGCTTTGAGCAGATCAGGGTGACACTGATATCTTTTCCAAACACATATTCCGAGGGAGATTCTATTTCTGAGGAGACCGGTGCATCTGACTTGATGTCAGTGAAGCTCATGATAATGCTCCTTGTGTCCTATGCAAAATGATGATATTTTCTATGCAGCCTGTGTGGAAGCAGTTGAAAAATATAACTTTCAGAATTTAAAAGATGGAAATTATTTATATAACCACAGAATTCTCAGGAGACAAAGAGCAGTCAGAGCATGAGAGTTTTTTTCCCCACCCCGTCACAAAGTTACTGCTGCTGAGTGTTGCAGTGAACCCCTTCAGGGAGGCTGGCACACACTCGCTGGCAGCCTGATGCTCTCCCATGCCTCACGGAGGAAACATGTGTACAGCTAAGTGATCTAAAGGCACTTAGGAAGTTTGCTGGCAGAAAAGCAGGTGCCTACATCTCTGTTTCATCACGCACACAATTGCCTGAGTACTGAGCTTTACCCTTGTATGCTGTGGCAGAGCTGTCTTGGCACTGAATGTGGCATTTTCTGGAGCAGGCCAGCACAGCATGCTCTCATTACACAGAGCAGCCCTGAGCTGCTGCTCTCCTTTTACTTCATAGTCCAGGGCTTAAAGGAATCTGCAAAGGAGATTTGAATCTCATCTCATCTCATCTCTGACTCAGAGCTGTTATTTCAGCTAAAATAAGACAATGATCTTTGAGACAGGAAGAGTTCAGGTGGTTTGCTTTAGTTTGTGGTAGAAGCAGCATGTGATTCAGTGAGTATTTCTGCAGAGGAAAGCTAGGGACACCAAAAGCCCCAATTTTTAGGTGTTGTTATTTTAAAACAGTCCCCCTTGAATGTAACCTCCTGTTGACTTGAAACCATCAGATGAGAAGCTGCTTCTGCTTCTTTCACCTGTACCTGACCTGTCCTCACACAACTCCTGTGATGTCATTCATTCACTGGTGGGAATTGTGATAATTTTGTCTGCATTGCATTTGAAGCTGCAGGTTAAAAATCATTTCTCCAGCAATCTCATTCTTTTGACACAAACTAAATAGCTAGAATATTCATTTACAGAAAGGGACAGCATTATTATCTGAACACTGACAGCGAGTGCTGTTAATTCCCACATGCTGCTTGATGACACAAATCTATTCTAAAGTGTGCTTGTTTCTGTGGAGCCAACTTTTCTTTACCTCACCATATATCTCTATTATAAACCACACAGAAAATGGAGCATGCACTGGTCCTCAGCTTCATCTCTTGTAGTGTGGGAGGCACAAGAACTAAGCTCTTCATCAGAGGGCTGGTGGAGGGACTAGTGGGCTTTCACCTGCCTGGTTTCACAGGAGGGAGGGTGGCCTAGGCTGGTGACAGTGCTGGACATCTCCTCTCCTCCCTCCAGCACCTGCCACTCCTCTAGGAGGACCCCGAGTGATGTCCCTCCCCTGAGCTGAGCTGAACAGAGACACTGTACGTAACCATGTACCTTGAGAGCTCATCTGCAGACTTTATTACAACAATTACTAAGGATCATTTGACTGTAAACGCTGGTTCCCTCTTGCTATGAATCAATGTCATTAACCTTAGCAGTATCGACGTGTTCTCCCTATGCATTTCAAGCAGTTTAATAAACAAGCGAAGAGTTAAGAGCCTGTTCTGTATGCTCTGATATATTCCTGCCTTACTCATTCTGGATAAACACAGTGACACTTCATTGTATGCTGCGATTTATGATGGAACTACAGTGTGGGAGAGAAAGGGAAAGAGGCTTTTGCTGAGATGTGCAGATAAAAAAGCAGGGCTTGACAGAAGTGGGAGTAACACGTGCTCAGCTGAAGACCAGGTAGCTGACAATGACCTGACACGTGCTGGGTAGGAATCACTTTTAATTCCTTCTGTCACGTCACTGGGATTCTCAATGCCTTTGAATAATTCTGAGAACAGACATCAGTTTATTCACTAATAGAGGAAAAGAGGAAAACGAAGAAGAAAAAAGAGAAAGCAGATTAATGAAAGTTGTTCTTTTTGATGGGTATTTTTATGTAATCATACTTAAGAGTGCATGCTTGAATCATGCCGAAATATAGTTCTGTGTGTTATGAGGTCCTTGACTGTGTTATGACACTCTTTAATGATTAAAGAGACCCAAAACAAATGAAAAAAAAAAAAACCCCACCAGAGGAAACAATGGAGTCATCCAGAAATCCAATTTTCTGACAGTGTATAAAATGACTTAGCGGTCTCCTTTCCTCCCCTTTCCAAGATCTTGAACATTCTGTGTTTTAATTATTTCTTGGCCAGCAGCCCCCATCCAGGGTACAGGCCAAAGAGAATCCCCTGAGGCTCTGAGGGCATTTTCTGGAACAGTATCCTTGTGAACAGTCCAGGTTGAGGAAATGAAGCAGAGCTGTCACTGCCCAAGATTTCTGCTTGGAACAGGAAGGGTTGGACATCTCTGCCTCGAGGGCATGGCAGCCCAGCTGGCAGGTGTGGGGAGAGTGGTGTGCAGCCCCTGGGAGCAGGGACATTGTGGGTCAGTGCCACTCACCAGCTGACTCTCACAGGAGTGCCAGGACCTCTTCCAGCCAGCAGAGTCCTGTGATGTCAGCCAGAAACCTGTGAAGAGCGAGAACAACCTGCTCTTCATTACCTGTCGGCTCCTGGGTAAATCAGGAGGCAGACGTGACAAGCACAGCACAGGACACTGGGCTCCTCCACCCTGCAGCTGGCTGGAGGTGCAGCCAAACTTTCCAGCTCTGATCAGCAGAGAACAGGCACCAGATCTGAAGCTCTCTATAACAGGAGGTGTGGGAAAAAATGTCTTACCTAGGAAACATGAAGCATTTCACCGAGCCTCTGTCTAAGTGGTAGGATCTGAGTCTGCGGGTCCCCATCGAGGAGCAGCTTTTGTGAATGAACTCCCTCCACTGGGCAGCCATGAAGAGGTGTCCAGGTGCCATCCAGAACACCTGCCTGTGCAGCAAGCATCCTGGAGCTTGACAAGCCACCAAAGGGCTTGGCAGCCTCGTGTTTCCTAATTCCTAACATATGTAGAACTTCAGCCATGACACAATCAGTTTAAAGCCATTAGTGAGAGTTGGATCTGGGCCTTTGCAGAGCTGAGTCGTCTGTATTTTGTGTTTTGGGAATGCAGCGTGTTCTGCTGCTTCTGAACAGAGGCTGCAAGGGTGCCTTGGGGTGTACCTCCTCAGCCAGCTTTGAGCAGAGCTGTTGCTGGGTGAGGTACCCCACATTTTCATGACTCTGAGTGCATGTGGGAACCCTCAGGAATCAGAGCCGTGCAGGCACAAGCCCTCTGAAACTTTCACACAGGGAGGTATTTCCAAGCAGACTGGGCTGAAGCACATTCCGTTGTCTCTTTCATCTTTTTTCCCTTTTTTAAGCATGTTCATTCAGGTTCATTCATGCAAAGACCTTTTAAATGACCTCCTGTTTACTTCTCTTTTATTAATGTATCTGCACCAAGTTTTCCACATGCATCTTCACAAAATCATGGCCATTAAAATCAGCAATTGGAGGTTTAAACCATCCTCATGTATGCTAAAGAATTTCAGTTCAATTTAAGTTTTTAAATAATATTTTATATTCTAAATTAACAGATGTAAGTAGTTTTTGAAGTATATCCTCCTGAGTTTTAGACCTTTTAGCCAGTTTTATTTTACTGTCTTAGTCTATAGAAATACATATAGATATTAGATGTATTTATAGAATAAGTAGCTCTTACACCTGAGTGATTTATACAAATTTTCTACCTCAGACTTCATTAGAAAATCATAATTTTCTTTACCAAGTTGGTGTCTTATACTGCTTTTATGTAACTTTACAGATCGAGCTGGAAGAAAAAAAGAAAGGAAAAGAACAACAAAAGCCCTCTGTGAGTATCTCAATTTTTATTCAATCTATACTGATTAGTTGTGTTTGGTCAGATGTGTAATATGACATTGTTCTTCTGCTGTGACTGGATGAATGCACAGATAATCATGATATGAATCATTACATTTGCAAAGCAAAATCCATTTTCTACCATAATGCTCCCTTGAGCATATTTTATAGAGATGAATTGCTGAAAGATACTATTTTTAAGTATGTTGGCCATTTTTAGGTGTCTCTCTTGAACACCTTTAGAAATTATTTGCACTTGATTTCCAATGGAGCAAGGGAGCTAGGGCTGGGAATTGCTGTTGCTTGTCTGAGTTGAGGGAATGGAAGGTGATCAGGTGAGAGGAGAGGGCCCACCTGCCCCACCCCATCCCCTCCTACAGCCTGGGCACCGACCCTGCTCCAGAGGGACTCCCAAATTGTGTGGGGAAGGCTGTTTGTAACAATGCTTATTCTTCTGTAAGTGGAAACTCAGCATGGGGAGTGATTTCCTACTGACTTCTCACGGGACTGAATACTTCTATTTCATCAGTGCTTTCTGCCTGAATTAGACTTCAGAGTTTAGAGGCTTTCCGTCATATTTTTGGGGATAAGTTTACAGAAGAGCTGATGGCCTGAGCGAGCTAAACTTGAACGAGTTTGCACACAGATGAGAAGATGCAGGAATCAGAGGAGCAGAAGGACTTGCAGTTGCTGGAGCTCACGAGGGTCACGCCTGTTTCAGGAGCTGTCACTGGTTTCTTGTGTTGCAGCAGGCATGCTGGGGATTAGAGCTTTACTCCTGTCAGCCTGCTTGGTCAGTCTGTCTGTCTGTCTGCATGGTCAGAGGTGCACTGTAATAGAAATTACTGAGGTAGAGCATCTGGTGCAGCTGAGAGCCAATATCACAAAGTGTCATTAGTCCCCACAGCTATGCATGAATTTGTCCAAAACAAAGCACAAGTTAATGCAGGGACTGGGACACACATAGAATTATAGTGCTGGTAGCCCTGTGCTGGTAGAGATTAATATTCATAGACCCCCTTGAAAGCAGACAGAAATTCTAGCTCTCGTAAATTATTTGTAATTACAATAGCATCTTATTGCTGAATTTAAAGAAAAAAAAAGGAGAGATGATAATTAGTTGCTATATAATGTCGTATATAATAGATGATTAGTTTGAGGTTTTATGGTGCCTGGAGGAAAGAGATGTGAAAGGATTTGTCTGTGATTACACACAGTGGTGAAGTCATCACCTCATGGTTCAGCCCAAAGAACAACAGCAGGAAACCAAGCACTTGAATTAATACCACAGAAGTGTATTAAGGCTTTTGGAGATCTCAAAGAGAGTGAGATGCCTTAACCACCTATGGATTTAATGCCAAGTAAAGAACTTGTGGGCTTGAGAAAGAATCCATCTCTGATTGGGGAACTGGAGAGAGAGCTCACAGTGAGAATTCTCAGCACCCCAAGCTTTGCACAGCAGGAGAGTTTCTCTGGGTGGAGAATGTCCTGGCTGAGAGCAGACCAGCACAAAGGAGTTCAAGGCACTGATTAGAAGCCTCTTCCTCTGCCTTTCATGAAGAACAGCAAAAGGAGAACGTAATTTAAAAACCTCTAGTTCTTGAGGTAGCAAATTAAATTACTGTTGGAAAAGAATAGTCGCTGGTAGAAGTGAGAAGTGTTGATCTTATGCATTTTTTGCACATTGTAGAGATCCTTAAAGGCTGTCAGCATTTTAATTAAATATGACGGCTTGACAAAAGGAGCAGCTAGGTGTGAAATGCATATACTGCTGGAGGGGAGCTTTCTGCGCAACAGTGACCTGGAATCGGGAAGTCGCTGTCTGTGACCTTCGCTGTGCTTTGAGGAGCAGCCAGAGCTGCAGGCAGGGTTGTCAACTGTGCAGTCCCCAAAAGTGACACACCACATTCATTACTGCATGAGTCAGGCGTGGTGAGAGCACTGCCACTGCTGCTTGCTGCTGCCCCTGATTGCTGGCTCAAGCAGAGAAAAAGCTGACCCTTCCCCTTGACATGCAAGCTTGGTTTCCTCTTGGTGTAATGGATCAGCCTGGAAAAGTGATGAGAAACTGCATTTTTCTACCTTCTTGCTGTTGGGGGGGGAAAAAAAAATCAATCTTAGTTGTGGGATTCTGACATTTAATCTTATCATTATCATCAGAGAGCAACCACGACTGTAGCCTGTAACTAATTCTTTCTACTGTTACAAGGCTTTTCCATTGACTGCTCCCTCCAGTGAAAGGCTCTCCAGCTCAGTAACACTTTGCTGCATTTCAGGCATCTCTATTATTAATTAATTTGCTATTTGCTGTAATAAATCCCATCATGATTAATTTATTTAGCACAATATGGGCATTTCACGTCTTCTGATTATGCGTCCTTGACGGTGTTAAGGATTTCCCCGCTGTCAGGACACAGCACGCCCTGACATCATGATGCAGCAGGTCCTGACCTGTATTCTGTCAGCAACTGCTGAGCTTTAAAGGCTCCTTCCAATGTAACCTCTTCTATGATGTTTTGTGACTCTTCCAGCTGCAAAAACCACAGCCAGGCAGACCTTGTTAGAGGTGAGCATTCTCTGCCTCGTGAAACTCCTGTGCTCCAATGTTCAGACCTGTGTAGCCACTGCCGTAATTTTCTTGAGCAGTACATTAAATCTACTTTCATGATATGTTACATTGTAGAAATGTTATCTTTCATGTAATTTATGAAGCAAAATTGGTTTTAAATTCAGGGAAAGATCTGGATTGTTCAAGAATAGTAGGTTGTACGTTAACTTGTAGCTCAGTCTGGTCACTACTGTGAAAACTATTTTAGGTAAGAACATCTATTCAGAGAGGAGTGTGCATTCATTTACATCCTGAAAAGGAAGAAGAGGGAGATTCTGTACAGGAAAATTTAATAGTTAGGTGAATGTAAATTGAGATCTACGTTACAGTGCATGCCTCAGAATAGTTGAAGAGTTCAAAAAATTCCTCACAACCACGAAGTAATTGATCATTCATTATGATCCCAGTGGATTTCTAGCACTCATTCAGCCATAATTTGTCACTTTCATATCCTTAAGCATAAACAGTCATCGATGCACAAAGACTTGAAACAAACAGCCTTTGAAAGGAGCGAATTAAACATTAGGTATCAGTAACATTATGATTCAGTAATGCTTATTACTGAGCAATAAGTATGTTGTTTGGTTCCTCTACATCAACATATAAACAGGGTGATTAATGAAAAAATCAAATGTTTCCATTCTATTCATGCACTAATAGTCATACCTACAGCAGCTTATGATTTGTTGCTAAAACTCAAAAAGCTGTGCAACAGAGACCACTCCTGCTGTGATGCTGGTGCTGTGGAGATGAGGTGGATGGGGATGAGAAATGCACTGGGAGCTTTGCCAGTGGAGTTCAAGGTAAGCTGTGAACTCCACTGGTTGTGGAGACCCTGGAGAGGCTGGGCCAGTGCCACTGAAATCAGCAGAAGCTGTTGATTTGGCCCAAAAAGCCCCACAGCCACTTCAGAAACTTGTACAGGAGTAACACTGTAAACCCAGCACGGGCAGAATCAAAATGAAATGCATGTGCAGCAGGGTGATAAAAAAATGTGCTGCAACAGGGCTTGGCAGCTTCACTGGTCATTTTATGGCTTCCTACTATTGAGAATTCTTTGGGGAAAAAAACCCACGAATAACCCCTTTCCCAAACTGAAAGTAGATTCAACCTTCTAGTAAAAAAATGTGCTATTTCAGCCATGACAGCTTTCAAATAGCTTCAGGTTATGAATTTACCAGGTTTATTGCCATTGCACTACAAAATCTCCTAAGGGGTGGTTTTGTTGTGTACTTCATGCTAAAGCAATTGTTTAATGTGGCTGTGCAATTGAACAACCAACCATTATCCAGTAGTGCTAGGGTATGTAAAATAAATACTATTTATTGCCAGTTGTTGTCATGAGCACAGGTATGGTGTGAATTACAATTGCTGTCCCCTGTGGGAAAAGGACCCCAGAAATGAATCACAGGCTGTCATTAGCCTGACATGAACTCCAGAAGCCATAAACTCACCCCCATTTGTGTTTTACTCTTCTGCATCCTGTAGTTACCAGGGTTAACTACACTTCATCATGCTTTGTAGGGTGAGACTTGCTCTCAGAGGAGAAATGAGAATGGTTATATCCTCAGACTGAAAATTGACACATTCCGTTCTACTTTCAACTTCTAAAGGTCACTTCTGTCCATTCCTGCTGTGAAAGCACAATTGAGCCTTTTAGAAACACTGTTTTTATTAAAAAACATTGTTATTGGAACAGTAATATTTGAAAATGAAATCTAGTCCACTTTATCAGAAATCAAAAGAACTTCTGAAAAGTTGACATGTGCATGTAGACATCTGAAAATACTGTGCTTCTGTTTTCTGCTGTCTTCTTAGATAAAATTAAATGGTGGAAAGGAACCCAATATGCTGTTTACAAAAGGAGAAGAATTATATTTTTTCTGATATAATTAAAAACTACTGTGCTGGTGGTTTTTTTGACTGTTCCTTCTGGTCCAGAAAATAGCAGAAGGAACACATGGGACAGCTGTAACACCTGCCAGTCTTTACCCCAGAATTATTTGCAATAACCCCTCCTTCACCTCCCAAATTTCTCTCCTACAGGTTTTCATTTAACCGGAAATACTAAAACATGTATTTCTAGATGAACCCTAGCAGTAAAGGTTACACTGGAAAGAATCCAAATCCCTTTTTGTAGTTTAGAAAGGTATTTTAAAGCAATGAATTAACCAGAACTTGCATAACTTCCAAATTTTTTCATAACTGCTCAAGATGGTAATTTTCTATCTATTTCTAATTGAATGATTTTCTGCCAATTAATTTTTTTTCCCAAAAAATTCAGTGAGGGGAATGCATTAAATTCAATAAATTTTGATTTTTTTGTTTGTTTGTTTTTTCTTTTTGATGTCTTATTTCATTAAGTCTAAACTGGCTTGTACCATGCATTTAGTGGTCTAATTAATTCAGGAATTTTTGATAGCTACAGCATGTTTGCTTCCTTTCCTATGTCTTTCTGAGCCACAATTTACCTTCCCAAGCCACCCATCTTCCATTACTCTGAAGTTAAATCATTAAATAAAGATCATAAAGAATAAAAGTAACTCCCCTGATTCCCTCATTAAGAGTGTCCTCTGTCTTCCCCAAATAACTCAGTGAGGCAGGAGTGAGCCAGCACTACAGCTCAGTCTTTCCCCAAGCCCTGGGGAGGTGTGTGGGGAAGGAATCCCATTCCTGGCATCTCCATACAAGCTGTGGTTTGGACCTTCACCGTGTAGCTCAGCAGAAAGGATGGACACACCTGTAAAAAAACAAAAAGGTGTTTAGCAGCAGCCCAAGGGTGGTGATCACTGTCCCCTGCACAGTGAGTCCTTGATAAGCACAGCAGCAACTTAATTGTTGCTACTGCTCTGGGCCCTGGAATTCAGACAGGAAAACATCCTCTGGGAGAGATTTGCAAAGCCTGGTGAAGTGCTACTCAGAGAGAAACTGCTGTCTTCAGTCCTGATCTTGCATGAAGCCTCTGTGCATAGCGTGGTGTGAGCAAGGTATTTTCAGGAGGCTGGGCAGAGTCAGATTAATGTTCAAGGCCAAGGAAAGAAAAATTTCGGATCTGTATGCCCTTGATGGGTGAACTCAACTCTGCATGATTTGAATTTGAATTCTCTCTGGGTGAGGCCAGAAGTCATTTTCTTTTAGAGTATCAGCTAGAGATCACATGAAAATGGGAATGATGGGTTAGAGCCTGCCTCCCTCCTTGGCCCCTGAGCTCAGATGAGTGCACCTGGGGTGCAGCACATCTCCTCCTGACCTCGAGCTCCTGCCCTGGACTGCAAGCCCTGAACACTCTTCCTTAGGGAAATTCCAGCAGGGAAACAACTTCTGCTTTGTCCCTTGGTGAAAGGCTTCTGGGAAAACCGGGGTGCTAAACTTGTGCACCTCTGCAAATGTGCTCCCCAGCAGCCCAGCCTGGCTGCAGCAGCTTCTCCCTGCACAGAGGGAAGTTGCAGGATTTATCGTGTGGTTTCTCTGCGTCCCATTGTTCTTCCCACGTACAACAGAATAATTACAACCTCGCACAAAAATTGGACAGACCAGAGCTTTTGTCTTTAACTCTTCCTGCCTCCCTGTTGTTTCTCTTCCTATTTAGTTGTGTTTGAAAAGGGTCTTTCCTTTAGACATTTCATAAGCCTCCCCATCTTCTCCCCTCATGTTAAATCTTTTTTTTGTTAAGCATTATTTTATGAGAATCACGACAAATTAATGTGTTTTTATTTTTTGTTTTTTACCCCCAGAAAGATATTCAGATTTAAAAAGAGAGGTCCATTCTGAAAAACGGAAAAAAGAACCCCTCTAGTGTTTGAAATTTCTGTTCAGATCTGCTTTTGGTGCCTGCAGTTCTCTCCCAAGTCAGGACAACATTTACCCCTGAGATAGCAATTAAAGATTGAAACCTTAGGTGGAATTAGAGTTACTTCCCAGGGAAAATCTGACTCTCTTTGAATAATTCCCCATACTATTGGACAAGTGCTTTCACAAACACCATTATTCTGGATTGTTTTTCACAGCAATTGTATGGCTTTTTGCTAAAGTCACCACAGTGCTGCTCATTCGACATTCATTAGGATGGGGTTTTTGCCTCTCTGATAATCACTTCTCTCTGTCAAACATCCAGTCATTGCAGAGAGGGGGCTGGGGAACGTTTTACTGAGTGCTGTGCAAAGCAGGATGGAAACCCATCTCCAAAAAGCACCTTTCCAGCAGATGGTCTGAAAACACTTCTGGTACCTCAGTCACTTTATAAACAGAAAAATAAGAGTCCACAATTGTTGTAGTTTAACCCCAGGCAGCAATTAAGTACCAAGTAGGCTTTTCTCTCACATTCTTCCACCAAATGTGTCATCTGATGTTGGGCACTGCACACTGCAGGGCAGAGGTATCCTGCACGCCCAGTGTGCACTTATTTGTTGGGCTCCCAAAGAAGCCCAAGGTGTTTGAGATTTAATGTCCAAACATGTCAGAGGGAAGCAAAAGAAGGAAAAGAAAATCCCTCTCCTGCAGATGGTGAGATCCTGCCAAGGACTTTGTGACAGCACTAACTCAGTGTGTGTATTCCCACACAGCCAGGAAGGGACTTCTGGGGACAGGATGCAGAATTCAGCGTCTGCACAGTCCTTTGTACATGGATCCAGGTAGCTCCCTTTTCATTTATTTCAGCCTCTGTCCAGGCAATGACACTGATTTCCTCCCCCCAAACTTCAGAATAATTTACAGTCTATCCTTCCTCCTCAACCCTTCATATATTCCTTCTTAAAGCTTAGTCTAAAATTATAAGGAGAGAAAATTTACAAAGAACACTGCAGTTCTGAGTTTTGTTTTGTTCCTTTTCATCACTGCACTTCTTTAAATTGTGTATGCACTAAGTAGAAATGCCACCTTCTAGGCTTCAAGCAGAGACAAAGCTTAGTGCAGAATATTTGGGCTTGTTTTCACTTGAGTGGGCTAAATAAAAAGCAATCAGCATCTATATCTGGCTACTGTTCCTAACCAAAAGCAAGCCTTTCAGGGGCTTCAGAGCTGTTAGGTAAAAGCCAAGAGTTATTCTGTGTTCTCTGGTTCTTCATATATCTAAGTTTTCTGAAATAGAAATATCAAAATATGAATTCTCACCTGTCTAAAATCAGCAGCCTGAGATTCAGCTGCTGGACAGACTGTGGCACAATTTGTTTCTGCACACACAGCTCTCTGCTTTCCAGAGACAAGGAGGCTTTGTGAGCTCATAACTATCCCAGAGTTTTAGGTGTTTATTGAAAAAGCAGCCTTTGAAGTTCATCAGCTGCTATTTGGGATACAAAGGAGACTCCTGCTCTGTAAATTATGATGCCACATAGTCAGACTTAAAAGCTTTCTTAAAAATCAAATGCCAGAAACTTAGAAACCCCATGAGGGAAAAAAAGGAAACCTAGGTGGAAGTATCTGTTACGTCTTTAATTGCATCCCCTGCAAGAATTTGTTCCCATAATTAAAGGGCACATGATAATTAGCATGAAAGAGGCAAACTACAAATGAAGAGTCAATGGAGTTGTGTTAAAGGGCCATATAAGGTTTTTTCAGATGCAGTTGGAATGTTCTTTTTTGAAGCATTTATTACAGAGTTGTAAAAAATAATCCTGAAAAGAAAGCAATTTTTCCAGGAAAATTATGTCTTAAAAACTGTTTCTACTTTACAGTCCAATGCTTTTCTTTTGTTATGATAAAAATGCTCAGCAACTTTTGGGGTCCATACTTATTTATCCCTTCCAATAGTTAGGAAATGTCAGTAGTACTCAGAAGGAGATGGAAATGTCAGCAGGGCCATTCTCAGCAGCGACTACACATTTGAATAAGTAATAATTTTTGATACCTCATCATAGAGACAACCTGGTATGTCCCCTGCAAATAACCTGGGGGAGATTTTTACAGTCACCAATACCAAAATTCACACACACATAAAACATCTCAAATTTTGACCACTAAATGTAACTAAAGTCAGCCTTTTCCTTTTTTCCAAACAGATGGGGAAATACCAAAATGTTAAGTACCTTCATTTTCACTACAGGGTTCTTTCAGAGGCTTTAAACTTTCAGATGGCAGCCAGATTTTCAGTTGGGTTTCTCCCTGTGTTTTCAGGCCTTGCAGCTCTGAAGGCACGAGAAAGGAGTTACATCAGCTCCCTTTAGCTTGCCCTGCTTGTTATCTCTGCTGCTTGCTTAGCAAACTTTGCTCAAAGTAGGTTAATGTTCCGGTGCACAGCAGGCTCAAAAACCAAAGCTTGATTTTGACTTTTTTTTTTTTTTTTTTTAAGGCTGTCAGCACTCGTTCATCCAAGGACCTATTCCACTTCTCTGTTTACCCACCACAGGACATTTTAAAATCGAAGTCCCAGCCACTATTTTGAGAATTCAGAGGAGTTACTTCAATCAACCATTTTGTTTTCCTGCAGTGACAATTGGGATTTATCTAATTGCTAAATAAGGCTTTGCTCGTGCGAATTTGCATGGGGAGTCATCCAAGAAAAACAGGAGGCAGTGGGACTTGCATCAGAAGGCAGGTGTATTTTTGGGTAGTTCTCCTTTAGCATCTCGCCCTCAACATTGCACTTGTCTAAGCTTTTCAGGCTCTGAAGGCTTTGGACTGGGCCCTGGATCAAGCCTTCTGTGATGGAAATGAAGGAAGGCAGGGGTCTGTTTGTGGCAAAGAGAGAGGGGAACACAGTGTGGAGGAGGCTGTTGGTGTGTGCATATAGGATGGAGATATATATATATATATAGATATAGATATATATATACACACGTGTGTGTGTATATAAGGGTGTGTATATGCCCTTTCCTTCTTGCTTTTGAAGTCAGAGATGTTTAATGTCCCCTTTCTTTTCCCTGTGTAAACGTAAATCAATGCAGGCAGGTTCCCTGGCATCCTGGTGGAATCACAGAATGGAATCCTGGAGTCACAGAATGTCTTGGGTTGGAAGGGACCTTAAAGATCATCTAGTGCCAACCCCAAATCTGTGTAGGTTTTGTTGCATGTGCTTTCTGCTACTTGCCAAAGTCACCTCTGTCCCCAGCAAGTATTTGTGATGTTTAGTAGTCTCTAAGATGTATGTATAGAAGCTAATAACTGGATTTTTGGAAAAACAGGACTGTATCTCAAACTTATCTTTAAGGGATGGGCTCATCTGTCAAGAAAGGGAGGAAATAACCAGTGGAAAGTGCTCTCCACAGTGTGTCAGGAGTTAGAAATGGAAAACTATTAATGCAAGTGTGTGGCCTGGAGGAATAAATATATTATTTGAGCTCCTAAAGTATGATTTAAACTTTAACTTATAACTTGGAAGGGGGTGAAGGGAGTTTATATTGCTTATGTTGCTTCAAGGTATTCGTCAGATAATGATAAGTATTTCTCTTTCTGTGTCATTGTAGTGAAGAATCACGGGAAGTTTCTTCACCTGGGATAAGAAAGGACTTGATACTTCACATTTTAATATCTCTGCACTTATGAAATATGTTACAACTTAGGATGCTTCTCCTGAGAAGCTCTAGAAAGCAGCAGGATTGGTTTCAAAGGCAGGAGGAGATTCAAAAGTACCAGTGTTAAAATAGCAATCTGTGTAAGCTGTTTTACAACTTCAGAGTTATGCAAAGCCATAACTTCCCTTGGCCTCGTGCCCCAGACTGCCTCTCTGCAAAGCACTGCAACCCTGCCTTGACACATTTTATAGGACACTTCAGTTTGCAGGGGAGTCAGCTAGCTGTGAAAGTGCTCCTGCAGTGCTGTGGTCCGCCCCTCTGCCTGCGGACAAGCGGGGGGCGGCTGTCCTGGGAGCGCTCAGTGGCTCAGTGCTCACTGGGGTTGTGCCAGGAGCCAGGGGCACCCGGCTGTGGTGATGTGTAGGGCGCAGTAACCACGTGTTCCCACTGCCTGTGATGTAGCTGCCCAGGTCATTGCACATCTTTCTGGAACTGCTGCACTGCCTAGTACATTTTCTAGTCATAAGCAGCAATAGTTGTGTCGTAACAACGGTGGAAGGGGTGCTCATTTAAGGTGAGACACAATCAGTTTTAGAAGGCAAAAATAGGATCTAAATCCTAATTCTTGTGAATAACAATGAATAGCTGACGCTCCACATGCTGTGCATTAATTTTGAGCCTAAATCAGGACTCATTCACACATCTGTAATTTTATGCGTACAAAAACCTCCCAGGAGAATCCCACGGGTGCAGAACCCCAAAGCTGTGCAGGAGACAGGCAGCAAACCATGCTGGGTGGGATCATGTGCAGGCACTTCCCTGAAACTCCCTGGAGACACCTTGTCCTGCCCACCATCCTCAGGGGCCTGCAGGTGGGAACCTCCCACAGGGCTTCTGCGCTTTTCTGCCTGATCCCAGATGGATCCCACATGGCACGAGGAGGAGGGAAAGTGGAAAGCTAATGAGCAGAGGATCTCAAAAGCAAACTGCTTTTCATCTATAAAGGGCTTGATCCGCATCGCACTGACATGTTTCTTGCAGCGCAAAGGAGGAGCTGATGTGTGAATTAGAGCAATTTATGCACATTTAAAGAGCTTTATGATGCTGTAATTAGATGGGCATCTCTACAGAAAGTACATGTCAGCAGCCTAAATAGAAGAGATGAGAAAACTGTTGTATTTTTATGCTGTTCTCTCTGGGCCCCTTTTAGGTCCAGTGCACTGTACAGCTAAGTGTTTCTTTAGATTTTGTCCCTGTAAGAGGTTCTTCATCCCAGCAAGATGGCCTTTTTATTTTGAGGTGTTTGTGTGCACTGGAATAATGCCACTCTATATATGGAATCCTTTTTGCTTTGATTTTAAAATGATTTTATGCTTTTAATGAAATAGTTTTAAAATAGTTTCTTGCTTTCAAAAGAGCAAAATACAGCTGCTACTAGAATCTGATTAATGCTTGTTTTTTCATGATAACTGTAATTAAATTCAGCTAATTACTGCAATATTTATGGAAAACAAGGAACAAAAGCTGTAGTTCAACACTTACGCTGCGGAGTATAGGGGCACAGGAGTGATCTAAGAAAAGCTGTAGGGCAGAGTGGTGACTCTGGGGAGACCTCAGGGAGCCCAGACCTTCCCTCTGCATCCCACTGGGTGCTGTGGAGCCAGCATATGCACACCCTCCCTCATAATATCTTCTTCTGGCTTCCATTTCTCTTCTTTGCTATGAAGGGTGTGTCAGCAGAGCAAATCAGTCTCAAGGCTGTGTCACAGAAAGGGCTGCTTTGAACGGAGCCTCCAGCTCCGTGGAGATGTCCCTCTGACTGGACAGCACCAGGGGGATTTACAGCCACCTTTGTCTGCCTTCAGTTTAAGATTTGAGAGAAGAACAGAGAAACATCATTTCCTTGGGAACCCCTGTCTGGTGACAGCTTCTGAAACACCGAGCTCTGACAGAGGGATGAGATGGCGGTTCATGGATGTGTTAGTGGTTACAGCAGGCCCATTGCTCTCAGTTCATCACACAGACCTAAAGCAATGACAAAAATGTCTCCAAAACTGATTGTGGATTTTTTTGGTTTTGTTGTTGTTGTTTTTAATTTTATTTTATTTTTCCAATGTAGCTGTACCTGTCCAAAATGATCTCAGGAATTGCTGCAATCAGCTTTCCAAATCATTGCCTAAACCCACCTACCTGTCCTCAAGGACAACTGCTCTGCTAAAACCAAGTTTTCACTTTACATGCCCCCAAATGGTGGCATGGTCTGCACAATGGCAGACAGGTAGTCCACAGCTAACATGGCTGGAGGAGCAGAGACTGACTGCAGGCAGATGGACAAAAGTGCTTGGACATCACAAATGGCTCACCCTGGTTCTGCTGACAGTGCTTGTTGGACTGAATACCAGGCCTGTCTCGGGCAACAAGTCTGCTGCTCAGAGAACAAATATTGCAGCAGACTATTAGGGCAGGAAAACAGAGCACTAACTTTGCAATATGGATAAATTTAAACAGTCCCCTGTGCCCCACTGTAAGCAGCTGTTCTTAAACACCACTGATACATTTCCCAAGCTCAGAGCTCCAGGGTGTGATTTGTGAGCAAGCCTGTGACCTGATGTCACCCAAAATACAATTTTTTTTTTCTGGTCCATGAATGCATGCTTGTGTTTGAAGTGGGGTGGTTTTGTTGTTGTGAGGCACATACAGCTTGAGGCACAAACCAGAGAGCTGCTTATCCTAAAAGCAAGGATGTGCTCATAGGCACACGGGGGAACAGCACATCCCGCTGGTTACATGCTGGGGGAATATCTTCTCCTGCAGCAGCAGAGATGCCAGGGAGGGTGGTACTTGTGTTTTAGAGGACACAGAGTGTGAAGAGACTGCTTAAGGAGCCTGGATTGTCATCGTCTGCCAGCCACCAGCTCTTTCTCAGTGGTTCACAGGAGATGGTTCAGTGGTTCAAATGCAACCTCAGCCTTGGGACATCTTGAATAACTTTCAGTCTTGCAGTAGATTTGTGGTACCAGCTGTCCTGGTTGGTGTAGCAGTTGGTGTACTGTGGGGATTAAACATTAAGAACATTTCACTAGGCTATTTCCTCTTTGACAGAAACATCCTTTCTAGAGGAGAAAAAAATAACCCTACCACCAAATATTTTTGATAAATGTGACAGGATTAGAATAGAATATTTCAATTTTTAGTTTCAGTACAAGATGCTTTTTTTCAGTGCCCTACTTTCTTAGCCTTTTTTCTAATGTTATTTTGTGTGGCTAAGAGACAAGAGCTTTCTTGTCTTCCTCAAGTTATTTAGAGCTTTTCATTGACTAATGCCTTTTGTCACAAGTGACAGTGAAGGACCTGTTTGGTAATAGAGATCAATGGAGATGAAGGTGACATTTCAGAGTAGAGTTTTAAAACAAATGCATTGCTATTTATCTGACCAGGGCACCTAGGAACACTGGCTCTCAGTCTAAGAGCATCACAACACTCACTGCAACTTCTGTGCCTGCCTTCCTCCTAAAAATGCACATTTCCTGTTTCTGTCACTCTTCTCTAACCCAGTGCTTTTCATATTTCTTGCCTATTTTAGAAAACTCTTTGTCAGTCTCTGATGCCATGAAATTTTTATCACAAGACTTCTCACTCTCTCGGTACCTGTCGGCTGAAGTGGGGCTTTGTCAGCAAGTGATGGGTGACCTGTTTCCCCTGGGGAACTGCACCCCGTGGTTTTAGCAGGGACAGAGCCTTTAGTGCTGGGGAGGTCCAAGGGCATGAAGGGTGTTACTTCCTGCTTATTCCCCACTGAGAAAATTGTGGTGTTGGCACTGAGCAAGTTAAGGAAGCGTGATTTCACACTTCAGCTCTCTCTCCAATTCCAAATGCACTAAAGGTACCCATGAGAAGTGCTAAAGTGATAGACAGTGAGAAACTTAAAGCCTCTTTTTGCTTGGAGAAGAGGTACAGTAGGAGCTAATGGTCATCCTACATCATATACTGGAGCAATCAGCTTTGTGTGTACAGTTCAATTCCCAAACACATTTAGGATTTAATCCACACCTTCTTTGCCAAGAAATCCAGGAAGGGTGGCAGCTTTCAATCCTGCAGTGATCTGAGACCACCATACACTCAAACAAGTTTCAAAGCAGTGGTCACATTAAAGCCCTACCAATGTTGACTGGCTTTGAGTAAATATTTACTACTTTGATTCCAATTACTCCTCTCCCCCTACCTGTAAGCTTTGCCATCTGTAGCCAAAAGTACTGGCTTTCATGGCCTGTTTGCTTGACATTCTCCCCACTTAAGTCTAGAATAAGGTCAATTTAGATAAAGCCTAATGCAATTATATCTCAAACACAATCTCAGTAACTTCTGTACATAAATGAAATGAAAACACATTAATACGCTTGCATACATCCTGCCTGGCTGTCTCTCCCAGTGCCATGGCAATGCATTTAGTACAGACCAAGCAAGAGAAAGACAGATTGCTTTCCCAGAATTCGCTCAGTTAATAGAGAAAAATCCACCCTGATCTAAGCTGGCTCCAGCAGTTTCTCAGAAATATTAATATCTCAAGCTCTCATGGCCTTAATAAAGTAAAATATAATGTATTTCAATGGAAAACAAATTCCTCATTTCTTTTCTCCTGGCACTTGGCGCAGCTGATAGCTACAGTGTTGGTTTCAGGCAGACTATGCTGAGCTAATTATATTTCTTCTAAACATTGTTGATTTCTTGATTGCTAATGTGGTATTTGAGAGTCAGTGATTCTTAAATGTCAGCTTAAGAATCCATCTTTACCAGTCTGAAACCTCTAAATGCAGATCTTGTTTTACCAATATTCCCAGTAAAGAATTACTCTTGCTTGTCTGGCAAGTGAGACAAATAAAAATTTCCAAAGGCTGTATGTTTTTTTTCTACACCACGTTTAATTGGTGGGAGCACGGAGACACAGAAACATTTTCATTAATGCTTCATTATTAATCAGTAAAAGATGGATGCAACACTTGAGGGAAGCACTGAATGGTGAATTCCCTAATCAATTTACTGTAGCTTCCTTTGCCCTATTAGGGTGAATGTTGTAGCAGCAAACTGTGAATGTGCTCCTCCCTTAAAGCGCTCTTTATGAAAAAGGAAAAAATCCCTGTAACTAGATAAATCTAAACTCTTTGGTAAACAAACAGAAATGATATTATTTTTCTTGATTTTGCTAGGGTTCTGGTGGGCACGGCATTCATACGGTTTTGGGATGATGAGTCACATAAATATTGCCTCTGTATTTTTGGTAAGTTTGTCTTTATTTTGCTTGTATAATATTTTATATGTTATTTCTTTTTAAATGTTACAGTGTTGCAACATACCGGTGACTAAGCCTGGCTTTTGACTGGGGTATGGATATATATTCAGCTGTCCTGCAGTGAGGCTCTCCCATCATGAACCCTCCCGGGAGGAGAGCTTTCCTCACAGCAGTACCTCTCATTCCTAAACTTGTACCAGGCAGGCAGCTGAGCAGAGTGCAGGGTCTCGAGCACAATAGCTGGGACTGTGAGGTGCAAAGCCATATTTCTGTGGGAAAAGGGGCGGGAGTGGCAACCTGTCCCTGATGGCTGGCATCAAAGTACTTAAAAAAAGATCTGAAGTCTGGCTATGCAAATTCTCATGCAGTCCTTGCTAGAAATCTGCCTCTCTGGGATTCTGTGAAGATTGGCCATGGGAGCAATACGTGAGTTCAGTTGGTCTTGGATGCAGAACTCTTGAATTTTGGGAACTTTTCAGAAAATACCCTAATTATGTAAAGAAATCCTTTCCATTTGTACCACTACCAGCAGTAATGCAGAGACTAAGGAACCACGGCTTTCTTCTTCACTGACTTTATTGAATCAAGACCTCCAGGCACTAACAGACTGGTGGGATGTGATGGATGGAGCTGTCACCAGACAGTAAATTACGGGGGTGTTACTCCTTGGGGTCCTGACATGTGCCGAATCCCGCTGTCCTCCCTCAGTTACCCAGCAGCAGTGTGGCTCTGCAGTCTGGGATCAGCCCCAGCCTACTGGGGCCAGGCAGGCTGAGCTCTGCCTTGTCAGGAGGCCATGGCCTGAGTTAGGGCTCTCCTGGAATCACCAGTGGCCGCCAAATCAGCTTTCCAGCAGCTGGTAGGCTTTACTGGATGAAGTAGAAGAATCTACAGAAGAATCTACTCTTCAGCCTCAGTTTATCTCCATCCAGTGTCCTGAAACTTTTATCTTGTCAGATGGTTGAGCTAAACCTCTCAAACACTGCTGTCCTCCTGATGTGCTTGGTGCTGCACCTCTTCCTCCTCTGCAGCTCTGCTTGGGTGCTGTCCCACTTGCTCTATTTTTTTCTCAGCTGATGCTTGTAAGCTAATTGGTTTCCTTGTTCATTCCAAGACATGGGGGAAGCATCCCATTATCCTGCTGCTCAGTCAAGTAATAGTCAGGCATGACATTGCAGACTTGTAACCACTTCTAGGATCTTGGATGAAAATATCTGGGAGCAGAGAAACTGAGGAACACAGTTAAATTGAAGATATATAATGGCACATTATAGTCTCATCCAACATGGAGTAACGTTGACTATATGAAAAGAAAGTAGCACTTTTTTTTTGCTTAGTTTTCTCTCTCGTAGGATTTACTTTCTCAGCAGTGCAAATCAAATCAGATACATCCATGAGACTATTTACTGCTTCCAACTCAAATTAAAAGGCCAGCAGGTAAGAACTGGAATATTTATTTTCTGTTTAACTCTCGGGAGCACGTCACAAACCTGGGATCTATCATGATTGAAAAAGCAAGTCATTAGGTAATGACACAGAAACTCCTTTTATTAAAACATCTGTGATAAAATGTTCATGCTAACCAGAATTCTAACAGACCATGAGTCTAACTCCCTACACTTTAATTTGGTCACAGAGAATTTCAAGCATTTTCAGCATTACTTCAAAACCAGTTTAAATCGATCCTATTATAGGGCTTTTGGAGAGAGATGATATTTTGCTTTGGCATAAAAGAAAATGTTTGATAAAACACTTACTGTGATGTAAAACATAAGCACAGTTTCAAGCTACAATGCCTGAGTTCTTCTTTGTTTCAGCCTTCCCCTCCCTCTCCACCTTTGTGCCAGGTCACCAGCTCTTTTCTTTCACTCCAGTACCTCTACTACATTTAATTCTTTTCCACTGGCTGAAGAGGGTTCAAGCCTTTGTGTTGTTATTTTGATGCTTCACCAGGCATTACCCTTCCAGGTTTCTTAGTCAGCAATGTCCCAGGCTGTCAACTTTGAGCCTCCCGTTCCTGTATCCCAAGAAGTCCTGGTCTCTGGGACTGTGCTGATGTTAGCAGATGAGAGCAGCCCAAAGGGGCAGGTCTGAAGATGACAGGAGCTGGCATGCAGCTGGTGGTTGAAATCCACCTTGTGCACATTTTAGGAGATTTTGCTTTGAGCAGCTTCTAGCCTGGTCCTGTGGGGAGTGAGCCGAGCACACCTTTCAGTTTAACTTCATCTAAAAGGAGCCCAGCTTGTGTGTCCTGCTTGCTGCTGGAAACCAACACACAGGGATTTGCAGTGGTACAAGGGCAGTATGAAATGGAATGTTGACACAGGTTTCCTCTCCCCTGGCTTTGCATTTCACTCTCTGTACTTTCCATTATCCCCTTTTCTGGTCAAGGAATAATTTCGGAATCTCCCAGGACCCATTTTGATTTAATGAGTGTCTCCCCTCCAGACATGAACTTTCCTGTCTTACCCTTCCTTCTTCTCACTGCTCAAATTCCAGCAGGAAGAGGAGAAGATGCTCTCCCAGCTTGGCACTAGCCAGGAAAGTCCCATAAACCCAGCTCTGGAGCACTTGCCAGCATATAGGTAATATTTTCCCAGGCACAAGTCTAGGCACAGGACTGTATTGCTATTCCTCCTTCAAAATTATGAAGTGTATCAAATCTCTTGATAAAGCACTTCTTAAAAAAACAGTTATAAGAAATAAATGTCTTTCCTTAATCTTAAATTTAGCCTGATTCTTCAATATTTTTTTTTCAATTTAGCCTAATTAAGGGAAAGTTTATCTTTGACTCTAGAAGTTCAGCCATAGAATGAGCCCTGGATGTAGTCTTGTGATAGGAAATAACAAATGTCCCTACAATTAAGTATCACTACTCTTTTCCTTGTGCAATTGCACCCTAGGAATTCTCCAAGTCATAGCTCTAGAGTTGAACATATTTTTATTAACATTTATGCAGCAATATGAATACACGGGGTTTTTTGGGGTTTTTTTCCCCCACCAAGTCAACACATACAACTTTTCTCAGTTGTAAATCTGCCAAAAGTCCACAGGAGACCTGGACTCATGAGGTTCTGAATCAAAGGTGCTTACAGCAAAAGTTTCTTCATCAGCATATTTTGAGTGACCTGCTCTACCGATGTTTGTGAAATTTGATTGCAAAGAGGAATATTGGAATGGTTTCCCACATTGACAGGCATTGTGGGCCTGTGTATGAAGCACCTTTTCTATTAGCTTCCTTTTCCTGCAGGCCCTTCTGTGAGGGCATTCTTCTAATACTGATCCAAAGAGATCTTTTACATTTATAAAATCTCAGGTACCCATTTGAGATGTAAACAGCAAGAGATGAGGAGTGTCATAGCTACACGAAAATACAGAAAAAGGCATAAAATGTTTACATGCCACAAGAGGAGTCAAGGATCTTCAGGAATTGCATCTTACATGAAAGTTACAGCATCATCATCCTTTGTGGGTGACATTCAGTTATTCTGCTTTTTGGAACAGCTCTTGACATCTTTTGATGTATGCCATGTAACAATTCTCTTTTATATTTCTTTTCTGTTCTCTTATATTTTGACTTTTGTTTCCTGGCCACATACTGTATGTGTATGTGTACACGTACAGTACACAATACTTTTCTTTCAATTTCCTTTTCCTTTTCTTTTCTTTCAATTCTGCTTGTGGGAATGAAAGATTTGTATGCATTGCACACTGTCTGAATAGCCATTGAATAAAATTCACCAAGTGGCACCACTATGTAAAACCTGCAAGTATTCTTTTCAATTGGCTTACCCAAAGAAAATGAAGGGAGAAATAAAAGGCAAAAACTTTAGCTGGAACCTCCATCTAAATAATGGCTTTGTCATGAAGAAGAGTTTTCTGAATCATCACTTTCACAGCAGAGATGCAACCATGAGACCGGGGTGCAAACCTCCAAGTTAAATAGCCTCTTACTCTCTGTGTAAACCAGAAATCCATTAGAAACATTACAATAATCAAACAAAGCCTTAAAAAACACCAAAACCATTTTCTGCTCTATATACTTCTCCATTACAAATGCTGCTCCTTAGCAATTCTCCAGGACAAAACCTGTGTCTCTATACTTTAATGAAAAAACTATTAGGAGTATGTGAAATGAATATGGAAGGTTGTCCAAGCTGCCCATTCCCTTGGTATCCCTGCTGGGCCCAGGCTCTCTGCCTCTCCACTGATGTTTTCCTCTGCACACTCATATAGAAAATCAAGCAGAACTTGGGTCTAAAGTGCCTTTATTAGTGTTAAATTGGATTATTTAAACTGTTAGCCTAACATACTTAATTTGGCATTTGTGTTTTCCTAAGAGCATGGGTTTGGTTTAATTTGTTTCATTTCCTCCTGTACCCAGCTGTCTGTAATTTTACTATCAATTTCTATACTTTTATGGTGACTTAGATAAATATTGCTAAATTATGGAGATTTTATAAAAGCCAAACAGGTAATACCATTAACCTCAGCAGTCAAAAATAATCCTATTAAATTTCCAGTTAAATTGCCTTGTAATGAATGTGCAGTGAAACTCACAAAAATTAACCATTTAACTGCAGATTAGTAAACCATGTAATCAATATTTTTCTACACCCATTGGTGTAACAGCCTGTCACCACAGAGTTGTGAGCAGCCAGTGGATGGTGACACAAGGGTCTTTTGGTCTGAGCCCACTTGTGTTTTTTAACACCAGAGCCTGTGTAAATACACAGGCACATTCACACTGCTTGTCTCTGGCCACAGGAATGGCTTTTCCAAAAGCCTTGAAGGCCAATGAAATACTAAATTTTGTCAGCTCTTTCATTAGCCTCAATGGACAAATGTCTTCCTACATTTTGCATCTTTCCCATTCTGAAAAAAAATGCAACATTTTGATCAAGATATACCTGCTTTTCTCAAGACTCTGTAAAGCTATTGGATTAGGAAATGGAATCAGCACAAAGAATTACCATGTGGAGATTTCTATTAATAGCTTTGCATTTTTATTAAAGCAGGATAACTCTTAAAGCCTCTGAGATATTGATGGGCTGGAGGGCTGAAGAAGAAGTTGGTTGGCAATTTCTGCTTTGTAGGGGTTTTCTGGGGGCTGAGCTCTGCTGATTAATCCTGGATCATGGGAGCTTCACTGTATGATGGCTGTTCCAGCTGGTGCCTGTCAGAGCCTCTGAATGATACAATCCCAAGAAACAAAAACAATAATTTGTTTCTTTAGGTCTCTCTTAGGGCTTATCATCTCTTAGCATAATTGGGAAGAACCGCAGCTGATGTTCATAATGGGCAATAGTCACTCCAAAGCCCCCTAGGCCCCTGGATGATAGCTCAATGCATCAAATGACCTTCATCTCTGGATGAAAAATGTGAAATAATTAGCCTGAAGAACCGCATGTCTGAAAAAATGTTCCAAATGTTCCAAATTCCCAAACCTGGCAACTACTGCCTCCTTTTACCAGGAGACCACTCCTGGATTGTTCCCAGTCCATGAAAACCTTTTGAATCTGGCTCTGGGCCTCAGTGTGGGCTCCTCACATCCTTCCCCTTGCCCAGTGAATTCTCCCCTCCTCCCCACCCCAGAGCACTCCTGCAGGAACAGCTGATAAGGAACAGCTGAGAGCTTCAGGATTCAGGCAGCTGTTCCTGCTCTCTTCAGCCTTTTTTTCACTCTCCTCCTAGCAAGGAGCAGCTCAGCTCAGAGCTATAGCAGCACCAACATATCCAGCACCTCTGAAAAAAAAAAAAAAGAAAAAAAAAAAAAAAAAAAGGGNAGAGGAAAAAAAAAAAAACAGGAGAGGGGAAAATACCTGGAAAAATAAAGTATTATTACTGGGAAAGGCAGTTAGAGAACTACCAACAAGAAAATAAATGTACAAAGGAGAAAGATAAATGAAAGCATAAGAGAAGATAAAAACAGATATAAGGAAAAAAAATTAGTGGAGGAAAAAAATAAAAACAAAACAAAACAAAAAGAAAAAAAAAGGAAGAAGGAAGGTAAACACATGCTGAGGAGGTGCATGAGCCATCCAGGAATTTTTTATTACACTACTAAAGGAATTCAGCAGAGAAAAAAACATGAGAAATACTGATTCAGGACTCTCTCGTCTCCTAAGCTGTTTATTACATGGGTTAATCAATGCCCAGATTGTTCCTTACACTCTTTTCTAGCAAACATCTTTTTCTTTTGCCTGATTTATACCTGCATTTAACATACCTTCTATTATTATTCTTTTACTTAAACTGTTAAGTACTTAACAGTACTTAAGTACTGTTAGTTGAAGACAGTGCTGTGCTTTCCTGGAGTGTGATTTTTGTCTCTCTCTGATTCCTATTCAATATTCCTATTCCTATTCAATATTCAAAAGTGTAGCTGCTGTTCCTACTGGAGAAATGTGGCTTTGGGTTAAGTGGTGGAAGTAAAGCAGCAAAATCTGCCTGACAGTTGTGTGTGCAGAATGAACACACAAGGCCTCTAAAACACCTCTCTGGGATGGGAGCTACAAGGAAAAGAGCTTCTATTTCAGCAGATAGCACTTTCAAGGAACAATGCTACCCATTTAAAGAATACCCACCTGCCTATTAAATACATCCTTTCTTTTAGTACACAGGGCAAAATCTACAAAACTCCACAAAATTCCCTTTTCACAACCTATAAATCATGTGCACTATCTGCATTCTACAGCTTCCACCATGCCCACAGTGCTATTGGAGCCCAGCCTCTGTGTAATCATCATCCTGCCTCCACCTTATCACCATGCTGGAAAAAATTAAATTCAGAATTTATTTTATCCATAGAGGAATGAGCAGCTCCATGAAATGTCACTCTTCCTAGAAGTCTTCATGTACTTAATGTGCACATTTCTTCAGTTTTTTGAGGGCTATATAAACATGACTCAATAAGGAACTGATGAACCTCTGCACCTAAGAAATACATTTGTTCATAACATGCAAAGATAATGCAGAGGAGACATAAACAACTTCTCAAAGTGCTAAACGGTCAGCTGGCAAAAATCCCCACCTTTTCAACGCCTTCTGGTTTTCATAAAAATTCATATTAAGTTTCATAAAGGTTTATAGGTTTCATAAAAGAATCTTACCTTTGGGTTTACAAGAATGGCAGAAGCATTTCGCTTTAATGATTTTTCTGTTTCAGTTAATTTAGCCTTAACAAACTTATTGGCCATTGCATTCCTCATTGCGCGCACAGAATATGTGTACTTACTTCTCACAGGTTTATGAATATTTTGAAACTCACACATTTAAACAAGAAAATAAAATCTGTCTCTTATTTGTCTAATGCCACAGGAGCTGTCAATGCCTTAATTAAATCTTAGTTCTGATACAATTCTGAAATAGCGTAAGGGCCCCTCGTAGGAGCTCTCTGCAGCTGAGAGCTGACCCAGGGAAGTGCTCAGCACCAGGAAGGGACAGCACAACACTGTCTTCCCCGGAGCTGGCCTCAGCTCAGGTGCTGCCTGCTTTGTGTGCTGTTGGTTTTGCTTTCCCTACAGCTGCCAGGGTTCCTGCCTGGCTGGAGGCTTCCCCCTGCTCCAAGCCCCAAGCAAACCTCCAGGCGTACCTGCCTAATCTAAAGAGACAGGGCTGGGAAGGATTGCTACTGCATACTTGAAAATGCAAGGCAGGGGAAAGTAAATCTACTGTTTAAGGTATTATTTGACTCCTAGTTTTACCTGAGGTGATATATGAAGTCTAGGGCAGAGGAGAGAGATGAACCTTAACCTTCCATTCAAGCGCGTTTAACCATAAAACTGTCATTTGTCATGGCGTGCATGATGAATGCACAAATACAACTGCTTTCCACATTGTTCCTGCGCAGGGTTTTACAGCCATGACACTGCACAGGAATCAACTGGCTTGATTTAGTTCCCTACATCTGCTGTACAGCCTCCTCAGCGCTGCGAGGAACCAGCCCCGAAGGCTGACATGCCTCTTCTGAGACACCATAAAAATGCACGTGTTTGGAAAGCCTTGTGGTGAGAGGATGCCAGCTACATAAAGACCTTTAAAGAGCTTTCTGAAAGCTGCTTCTGCAAAGTCTTTCTTTGCAGTATTCAAAAGCTCTCTTAAGAGAGCATCAACGCTGGCTGAAATGAAGAAATTAAAATAAAGCATGTGCAATAGTGAAAAGGAAAATCCCAGAACAAAACAGATGCCCCTTATGGGAGCTGTGCCTCTAAGTTTTGTGAGTTTTGGACAGACTGGATATAACTCATACCGAAGGTCTCAAAATACTTGGTGCCTCAAGGGATTAGTAGACTTTTGTTAGTAACTATGTCATATAATTCCTGTGACACCTACAACCTTCCTGCCTTTATCCCAATACTGATGTGAACTTCTGAACTTCCTGGAGACAAAAATCTTTCACTCTCTTCACTGGGTCAGTAGCTGGGTTCCTGATGCCTATCCTCACTTGTCTTCCATGTCTACTGTTTAGAGGGAGAGTGCTCCAGAGTGGGTTCCTTGAAGGATGCTGTCCATGCTGAGCAGCTGAACCCCTGCAGCACCCCTGACTGCACGTGAGAAAGCAGGAGATGTGTCACTGTCCTGTGTCTGGGCCAGCCTGGCCTTGGGCTGGGCCATCAGTGAGGGGGTGAGACTGGTGTCTCAGGAGCATGGCCAGGAGAAAGCAGGTCCTGCTTTAGCAGCTCTGGAGGGGGTTGCTTTTTTGTTGGTATTTTTTTGTTTTGTTTTGTTTTTTTTTCCTAGAACATAGCTAGGAATCAGGAACACTGTATTAAAATGCTAGAACTTTCCAAGAAACCATAATTAAAGGGGCAAACATCAGTCTACTCTTCCCTTTAGACTGGTACCACATGGTCATCTTGGATTTAATTCTGCTGGTTTATTTTGCTCTAGTGTCCTGTCTCTTTTACACCCAACAGTACTTTCTTCCAGATGCTATAGTTAAACACCTTGCCACTTCACTTTATGTGGTATTCAAAGCTTTTTACATTATCTTATTGTAACTCCAAAAAAGGCAAGTCATTCAGCATGTCAAAGGAAATAGCCTCCATCCACTGCTGGGGCTGAAGGCAAACGTTTGTAATCTGTCCTCAACTGTATTAAAAAACATAAGGCATCAGCCTTCATGGAGCTCAAATACATTTTCTTGCATGGTGACAAACCATGTCTGATACTGTAGAATGAACTTGATATGAATTTCTATTCAGTGCACTCAGCCTCCTGAATACTATTTAATTCTCCAGTGCTGTGTGATTGAACACACTGATCATGGAAACAGAGTGCTTGCTCAGCCTTGCACTGCTCTGCTTTGCTCTCTCTTGGGGGGTTTTGTCGTCATGTTTTTCCCTTCCAGTGTCTGAGGGTTGGGCATTACCTTCCATGAGCAAGAAGAATGTAACTCTCAGACCTGCCCTTGGTGCCAGGATTGCACAGCCCTGCCTTGGCAGTAGCTCAGCAAATGTCTCAGCAGCCATCCCATGCTCTCTTCACATACATAAACAGAAATGCAGAAAAACTGGAAGCCTTGATGCAGCTGGGATTTCTGTTTTGGACTGTCTCCAGGGGCCTTCTGTGGCAGTGGCATGAGGGCTCTCGTGCCACTGCTTGGTCCGGGGTCCCAGTGACACCCGTGACTCAGTGACACCCCAGTTCCACCTCTTGGCTCTCAGGGGTTTATGGCTTGCTAGTCTTGATATCATTAAGTTTTGACTTGGGACATGTGCCTCAAGATTTAGAGCAGATACTAAAAAAATTAAGAAAATCAGATGATTTTATGTAATTGGGGCAGAGGCTGGAGAAGTGTGGAGGTTAATAAGGGAAAGAGGTTTTCTGTTCAAGCACAAGGCTCTTATTCCCAAGTGAATCCAAGCTATCAGCTTTTCTATAGCAAATCTTCAACTATGTACATCTATTTCTGAGCTACCTGTGCCTGGTGGGTTTGGTTTTAGCAATTAAAGTTGGACTAGAGGAATGTGGGGCATGGGCAACTTAGACGTTATCAGTGCCTGTGTCTCTTTCAGGTGCTGGGATTGGAGAAGCATTTTATGTTACAGAGGATAAAATTCCTGCATTCTCTGCCGTGTCTCGTGCAGATGAAAGGAAAGATAACCTGCCCAATCATCATTATATGCTCAAAAGCATAACTGGAAAAAATCCATCCGTGCTGGTTCTGTCAGTCTCAAGGAGATCTGCAGAGGAAACAAATGACCCACAGGAAAAATGGATAATACTTCACAAAATTGCTACCTGGGAGCCATGTGGCTAAACTAGCAGTAAAAATGACCCATTCTTTTCAACGTGAAATTACTTCTCTCTGGAAGTATAGAAAAGAGATTTTTATGCTGTTTTACCACCTGCTCCTCATCCCTGGGATCTGTGTATTCAGTTTTGATTTATGAGGGAAAGTGGGGGCAATCAGGTGGATTTTAACTGGCATATATCAAGATCATAGTGGTTTGGGTTTCTTTTTTTTCTTCCAGGCTATATATTTTTAATCTATTTTGATAAAATAGCACAAATTTTACTTCTTATAAAGCCAGAGAATTTTTGGTTACTTCATTTCTAATATTTTTATCCACTGCTCTTCTGTCAAGCATCACTTTTGCTAAAGAATAAAAGCAAATTATTTGATATATGGTGGGACTTGCCAGCAGAAAATTCGATCATAGGTCAGCTCAACTGTTACAATAATTTCTTTCTTATGTTAATAACTTGTATGAATGTGTACAACTATACTCATGGGTGTATTTAATACTTCCAAAAATGTTAATTTAACTGCTCTGGCATCAGACATGCTGGGCAGCAGTGGAGTAATTTTGCCATCGCTCTTCAATTTGTGAAACAGAGTATGCTGAACCCATTATGAGGTCATTAAAAAATAGAAATAATATTTTGGCAAGTTTAAAGAAAAAAGGAAGAAAAAAAAGTATTTTCATCCTCATGGAAAGCCAGGAGCCTCGGTGTGCAATTTGTCCTCAAAAATTAATAATTAAATAATTTAGGTCAGTGAACTACACGCTTCAGTCACTGTGGAACAACGGCATCAAAGTCTATTCAGGAGGAGAAGGTAGGAGTGTTTTGGAGTCAAAGTGTTGCAAATGGGGTCCAAACTCTCCATACAGGGGAGAAAAAAATGCAGTTTTGTGTACTGTGAGTATATTTTCCTGTTTAGAGCTGAGGAATTACATGTACAGGTTTTAGAGAGGATCCTTACCCTTTCTGGACTCAGAAAGGTAAGGTTAAGAGGGATAAAAGTGGAGATGAAAAAGGCAAAAGAAATAAATAGAAAACCCTGTTTCTGTGGATATAATTAGATTAGCTGATATCGAGTTTAATGACTGATATTTTTAGGCAATCTGGGAAGTTTGGGTATAATTGATATAAAGACTCAATCAGTGGCTAACACTATTGGTCTTAGGAGATAAAATTTGGTGCAGGTTCTTTACAGAAAACTTTGTGAAAAAATACTATTGAAAATTCTGCTGAAATATTTCTTCTATAACTCTATAACTTTTATTGTAAAGACTTCTTTTATAAACTCTCTGTTTATTACTGAACCTTTCTTGTACTGTAGCCTTAATTTACAACTTTTATTTTCAATTTTCAACACAAATTGTATGTCAGGGATAATTATCATTCTTTAGGTCTTGTGAATAGAGATGTCTAATGAATTGGAAGAACAGAGTCTTTATAAAGACCTAGTTTTACATACAATATCACTGTGTGTTTTTCCAAAAACCCCAATTCTTTTCTCACAGTAATGATGTTTTTAATGTTTCTCATTAAAAACATCCTGATGGGTAGAAATTACTCTCCCAATCAAGAGGTCAGGAAACAGAGAGAGAAAGAATGAAGAGCTCCTGCTCTGGAGATGCCTCTGTAGATACTAAAAATATAGCAGTCCTCTGGGGTATTTTGTGACTAATATCTTCTTTTGAACCTTCTTGTTGGAACTCTTATTTAACTCCAAACTAAATTTGATTTGAAACTGTTACAAAGAAAGTATTTTTAAGAAACATCGTTTTTCCTTCCATCTTTCCATATCAAGAGAATGTGGACTGCGTGACAGAAATGGAAGTCCAGGGTGGAAAATATATAAAATTTATAGAAGTGTCTTTTCTGGAGAATAGTGCCTTTTATTACTCTTTTTTTTTTTTTGCGTGAAAATTGTGGTATAGACAAAGTATTTAAACAAACATTAAAACAAGCTGGAGAGTATTAAAATAATAGATTTTTATCTTTAAAAATAGAAAAGCTTTAAAATTATCCAGTTTCACAATTCCATCCTTGAACAAGCTTAGAATTCTACCTCTCTCTACTCTTCCTTCTTTTTACTTTTTAATATATGTGACACATATATGCTATTCTTTGTAACTCTCCGCAGTAAATACATGATATTTTTCACATTAATCATAAATCAAAATAATTCTGGACATTGAACATTGCACTGTTCCTCATACACACCTGGAATTACTGTTATTTAATTATTGTAGAGAGAGAGATTTTACTTGAAAAATGGCTAAATACAAGAGCATTAAACTATACCAAAAAATAATAAATTCTATTTAGCCTGTTTGTTTAGACAGCTATGCTTCTGAATGGTTTCTTAGCATGGGCAGGAGACTTCCCAAGGCATGATTTACTGCTCAGGAGGTGTGGATTTTGATCCACAGTTCTGGGTGTGCTCCAAATGGTACTGTTTGATCAGAGGAACGAGCTATTATTTATAAGGGAGAGCTGAGTCTAGAGAAGTTTCAGAATGAAAGAAACATACTCATCTATTTCAGGGGTGTACAGTTACCGAGTAACATCTGAAAGAAAAAAAAAATTAGTTTATGCAATAGAACAGAGCAACTTGGATTTTCCCAGTTATAGCAAAGGACTCTTCCATGGTCTTTGAATAAGCAGCTGGGTTTAGTCCTCACACAGCCCTGGTTGTTGGCTGGCAAGGATCTTGTCCTTGGGGAGATCGTTCCACACTTCAGCATCTCTTCCAGCTGGTTCTGGTCCCACAGTCCCTGTGGTTCATCTGGATTCCTGCTTTTCCAGAGGATCCAATGCACACTTTCTCCTGATTTTGTGGCTAAGAAACAGGGCAATACATGCACCTGGTGCCCTTGGTTTGACTTGGAGATTCTTGCTTACACAAACCTCTGTTCCAGCTTCCTCAGGCTGGCTGGAATTCGCTAAATAAGACCAGAGTCCCACAGATTCATTGCAGGACCTAATTCAAGTGTAATTTACTCCTTTATTGATCTGTATTTGGTGCCATTATCTTTAAAAGTCAGGTCCCTATTTTGGATATAAAAACCTCATCTTTCATAGTTTCTCTATCTTTGCTCCTGCTTCTTTATCACCATTTATCTTTATCAGTTTCTGTAGCATTAGGTGCAGAGAAGTGCACAACAGAGGAACAAATCCTATCTGTGATTGAGCCAGTGAATTCCACCATGCACAGATGCGAAAATTTACAAAATCATTTGTTGACCCTCAGCATTTCTCACTTCTAATGCTATATTTTTTAAGATATTGTGTTAAATCTTTATTCTAGTTTTCAGAAACAGTGTTTTCGCTATTTTTTATCTTTTTTTTTTTTACAAGATACAATTTACAAGTTGCATACTATACTTATGAGAAGAATGGTAATGCTCACAGAAGGAGTTGACATTCTAAAAGCAGGATGTCTGTTTGCTCTGTCCAATCACCATTAATATTGTGCTGTTTTAAGTGCTAATGAATGAGAACTGAAATTTTTAATTGTGATGAGACTTTCTGTAAGAGAATAGGTAAATAGTGAATATTAGAGGGAAATACAACTGAGAGGCAATGTTACATTGCACCTGAAGTCTCCTAAAGGGACTTGTTACTGTTATAATTGGACATGTTATTGGGCATCACCATTTATCCAGCCACATATTCTCTTTATCTCAAATTAAAGAGAACTACCTCCTTCAATATATGAAGAAAAGACTGTAGGGCACCTAGCTCCTCTCCTAATGCTCTTGCTGTGAGTTAAAACCAGCTGAATGTAGCTTCTGTGCTACCCTGTGCTTCAGGGCCTCAACCAGCTGTGGCTGATGACCAGGGTAGGGTAAAACTCACACAACAGCTGATGAGGTTGGAGGTTAATTGCAGTCCTTAAAGGAAAATTGTGACTCCCAAGTGTCCAGTACTGGAATCCTGCAAAAGATCCTTCAAGACTTCTCACTTGTGACTCTCTCTTCTCCTTTTTTTTTTTTTTTTTTTTATGATCTCAGGAGATTGTTGTTGAGTTTGGTGGTTTTATTTTCCTCAATCCTTTTGGATCCTGCATCAGTCATGAGGACAGTGTGCAGCACAATCCAGATCATCCACTGAACAAATAAGCACCAAACTTGACAACAACAGGCTAAAGAAACACAGCTTAGCAGAAACTTATGCATGATAATTTTCCGTAGAAATCCAGGACAGTCAAACAGACTTGAAATTGAATTTTAGAGTACTCAGAAATTAGGTGCCTTGACTCTTTACTATTAATAGATCTATCAGACTTTGAAACATTCAGATGAAGTACCAGTTCTAAATGATAGCTGTGTCCTGAAAGTGTAAGTATTTATTCTAGCTCCTCCACTAGAGATATTGGTTGTCTTTGAGAGGAAAAGTTCTATTTTAAAGGGTAGGATTGTGATGGAAGGTGATGCATGTCCAACACAGAGGGACCAGGGCTGTGTATGGCTGATGGCAAGCTGGGACAAAGCAAGAAGTCTGGGGACAGCTCAGGCTGCATTTTGGGGAGTAAGACTAAGGCAGAAGCAGGAGCTGGTGCTGTGGATTAGGCAGTAAATAGCCAGGCTAATTACCAGGGCAAGCAAATAGGCTTGATGCTAGGGCTGAAAGGGGGGAGATGCACACAGAGCTCAGGGGAAAGCAGCAGCAGCCCTTCAGAGCAGCGTGTGGTGCCAGATCTTGAGCTGCTGCTCAGGAGCACAGTGACAAACCCCGGGCACAGCACAGCCAGCCCTTCTGCAGCTGCCCTCGCTCGTTACGCTTGGAACTTCTAATCAACAGCCCAAGGTCCCAAAAGGCAAATAACATCACTGTAATATACATCAGCTGGCAGATTCCCCAAACAACCTTCTTCACCACAGCTGAGAGGACAGCATAATGGATTTCAAGGGTGTTTATTGGATGTATTCATGCTTTCTTCTCCTAGAGCAGTCAATACATTTAAAAAAAAAAAAAATCAGTATTTACACACTGGAAAGGCTTTTTGATGCAAAGCAGCTGTGGTAGTATGAACTAAGCATTCACCTTTTTTTCCTGGCAGTCAAATATTTAAGGCACACAATGTTGTTTTTGTAATTGTGCAGCCCAGCTGGATGTTTCTACCAGCATAGTATGCTGGCTACCAAAACCTCATGTGAAGAGACATCCAGACATCAGAATGAATTACCACCTGTGTTCACTGAGCTGATATCTGCCAGAAATGCTGCTGTCTGTAAAGGTATTAGTTGTCATTTTGGGGAAATTAAGTCTCAAGAGCAGGAGCTCAAAGCTCCTTTGGTGTTGGTATCTCCCTATTGAAAGGTATTGAAAAAAAAAAAAAACTAAAAGGGGAAAAAAGATGTCCTTTTATTCATGAGGGATCCAAGAAATTGAAAGAGGTAATGGCTGGATCTGCTGTCCTTGGAATTGCTGGAACAATTCATTGTTGGTCCCACTGAGCAGGAGTCAGATCCTGTGTGACTCATGCAAGATAATGAACGGGCCTGGTATTGCCTAAAATTGATTCTTGCACTACTTTTTCCCTTTGCTGTTGGGGTAAAGGAATGGTTCATTTCTGATAAAATTGCCCTACTTCACAGCCTGCTCTCAACCATCCCTGGAAGCCCTGCTTCCCTTAGTTTGCTGCTATGTGCTGCAAATCTAATCATTTACAATACTAAAAATTACAGCCTCCATGATTCATGCTGCTGGTGATCTTATATTAGTCTAATCACCAATACACATTTTACAAAAAGTTGACAAATATGTCAGGGTATTGAGGTTCACTTTAGCTTTGGCTATGGATGATTTAATACAGAAGGAAATCAGGTTAGGGAAAGCTCTGAATATGTATTTTCCAGGGGGAACAAAATAAAAAAGTTTTTCTCGCCTCCTCTCACTGCTTCTCAGTCATGGAGAGAGAAAGAAATGATGAAAATGACATGAGCTGCTGCAAAGCCTAAAAATAGGACAGCTTTTATTTTATATTTGGAAAGGGAGATTAGTTTGTTCTGTGGCTATTTTTCTTTCTTTATTTATTTTTTTTAATCTTTAAACAAGGTGGTATTTAAAGTAGACACTCACCACATCAAAAGAGGGAAACAAATTTATTGCATTTTATTGCCGGTGAGGTGGATAATGGGAAAAGATGTGAAAAGTGAGGGAGAGTGTGGGAAGTGGGGGCACTTACAGGGAAATACATTTGTGTGGGTTGGGTTTAGCAGTTTGAGACAGAGAAGTACTTAGACAAATTGCTTTGCATTTACACTCAGAAATGAAGAGTAGCCTTTCTCTTAAAAGTAATTACACATGAACCATTCTTGAAGCTGGTATTAGGTAGGCAGGACTGAGGATGCTGCTGGCAGGAGACTTAATGTGGAAGTGATAATTAAGGCCAGACCAAATGGGTAACCTTCCAAGTCAGCAATAGTAAAGGTCCTGAGGTTAAAAAAAGAGGAAACCTGACTTCTAAGGGACTTTTTTTTTTTTTCTAAACTAAAAAATAAGTCATGGTCCTTACAAAGAGTTTTGACATTGGCCTTAGACACAAACTGCAGAAATAAAAAAATAAAAGCAACCGAGTTCATGCTTTGAAGTTCACTAGGATTAGCCACACAAGAGCAAATTCCAGGAAGAGAAAGTAATCAAAATGCAGGCAAGCAATTAGATCTGCATATTAAGTATGAAAATACACAGTGCTGGGTTGCATATTAAGTAAGTGCAATAACCTTGTGCTTCTGGAGCTGCTCAATGAGGTTACTGTGCAAAGGAGCTCAGAGGACTCACCTCCTGAGGGGGGGAAAATTGCTTTTCTTTGGCTATAACCATGGATATGGTGCTGAAAAAATGCTCTTTGTTAACACAAATCTTATCTCAAGGGGGCTGGGGACAGTGGGCAGCAATGAGCTGGGAATCTCAGCCTCGGGCAGCGAGCACATGGTGGGCCTTGGGTAGAACTGTGTGAGACACACAGGGCAAGGAGCTGTCCTTGGGGTTCTGCCAGCAGCCAGGGTGCATGAGATTGCTGAGCCAGGAGCTTGGAGAGGTTTGCAGGGCAGAACTTCACATCACGCTTGACTCATGACACTGCTCTGAGCGGCAGACAAGGAATTTTTAAATTTTTATTCTTGTAGTGGGCTTTTGCTGGAGTAGAAGGAGCCTATTCTAATTTTGGAAACCAGTACTTCCTGAAGAAACTACATGTCATCTGTTATTAAGTTTTTTTCCTTCTCCCTAAAACTGAGGACTGAGATTTTCAAGGACCTGTGCATTGCATTGGGCCCTCCCTGCTGTTCCTTACAGGCAGTGACCACAGAGCTGGGAAAAGATCTGCCCAGCCAGGCACCCACCCAGGTGTCCTGCTGGTCACCACTGCCAGCACAATTCATGGGTGTCCAGGGTTACAGTTACCTTAGTGGCAAGGTTTCAGCATGGAGCTGCTGCCCTGTGCCCAGCTCCTGTCCCTGATGGTCTGTCTGTCTGTCTGTGCATGCTCAGTAAAAGCCAGGTGTGAATAAACCCCATATTACAGGCTTAGACTGTCTAAAGTTTCTAAATGCTTCTGCTGGTTAGGACTCAAAGGCAAGCCATGAACTCCTGGCTTGTTGGCTCAGTAATAGCTTTCTAAACTCCTGTGGACTTCCAAGAGAGATTTTTCCTCACCTTCTCAAGGAAGATCATTGGTCTGCAGTGAGAAACATGAGCACAACACAAGCTTGAGGTCACCTGACAGTTTATGCGACATGGCATGTACAGAATAAAATAAATGCCTGTCTTCCTCTCCTTCCTGTCCTTAATTTCTCTGTGAACCTCTAATCCTTCCATTTATAAAAGTCTCTTGAAGATGATGTAACTCATTCAAATTACTGGGTTTTGTTGTTTGTTTCTTCCTTTAAGGAGCTTCATATTGGGGGAGGAAAGGAAAGTAATAAGCAGAGGATGGGGAGAATGATCACCTCTAAGGCAAGCAGCTTCATATTTCAGGAGTCAGGCAAAACCATTTTGGATGAGCATCAAACATACAATACAACCAAGATGTTTTATTGTTCTCTTTTTACCCTCTCTAAGATAGCATGTTTGAGAAACTGTCCCTTTAAACCTACTCTTAAATGTCCCACTTCCCCAAGCTGGAATTTGCAGTGTTTATCAGCCCTGTGTGTTGGTGTGGGTGTCAGAAATATGCAGGTGATGTCATTTTTCATTCCCTCATCCAGGGTTTAATCGACAATATCATTCCACATCCCTCCTCCCACCCTTCTTCCACCTCTTCAGCTTAAACCTTGTTCTCCCAGGCCTTTTGGGCCAACACTCTTCAAAAATGTGCTACCTTCATAACTTTAAGTCTTCTCTAAGGCATTTTCATGACTTCATTTTTACATCGTTCTTGGTATGGAGATGAAAGAAATATGTATATGAATTTACTGTAGTAATCCTATCTAACAATAATTTCTTTGGTTCACAAAATGAGGAGAGAGCTCACTATTGATCAGAGAATCTACCCATTAGTATACTTTGAATATGAAGATTTGTTGCCTTCATTTTATTATCATTTTAATAAACAAAACCTATGCCTTCTGAATTATCTCTTCTGCATAGAATTTGGCATTGGAATATCTATTTTTAAACAGCCATATTAAATCATGGCAGTAGGTCCTTGGGTAAAGTATTTTTTCATAACTTTAATCAATTCAGCAAAGATTCCAAGGTAAAAAGGGAAAACTTTTTTCCCCCAGTGGGATACATCATTACTAGAAGTGCAAGTTTTGAAAAGTGGTTGGAAGATATAGGAAAAAAAAAAAAAAAGGCAAGAACTTAATTGCATTGAGAGATAAAAGGTCTCAGCGGCCTGGCTCCTCTCTTCTCAAAGGATTTTCCTGCTCCTCGCATCCAAGGGGCTCTTCTGGGACAAAAGCCCCAAGACCCCAAAAGCCCCATGGACTCCACATAGACAAGTGTCCTTGGGACTGTCCTGGGAACCAAAAGTCAAGCTGTGAGGCAAAGCTCAACCTCTGCCTTCTCTCCACCCACATGAATGGGAACGCTGATGTATTCAGCTCTTGTTTCTTGTCCCCAGCTTCCTCTGACTCATAAATGGGGAGGCAAACACAACCACCTCCACATTCCAGTGGAGCTGTGCCTGGGAAGGAACAGGTAATACCTAAGGCACCGGAGTAACTCAGGACAATAAGCCCGCTCTTGCAAAGCCAGGCTTTCAGGCTCCTGCAGCTGTCAGGCAAAGCCACAGCCTAGCCTGCAGTCCTACACCTTAGTACCTCCCTCATTATGGTTACAGTACAGATCGTTGTCTGGGATTGCTTACCGAGTCAATTAATGAGATAAAGTAAAAGTGTGAGTGAGAGCGCATTGGGTAATTCAGAGGTGGAAAGGCTACATTGAAACACATCTGGTGATAATTAAGTTTAACTGTACAATTTAGTCTGGCCAAACATAATTACTTGCCACTAAATGTATGTCAGTGCAGCTGATTGACACATACACTGTACAACCATGGCATCCAGAGGACAAGGCTTAGGTCATTTGCAGGAAAAAGTAAAAAAGCACCCTTACAGGACCAAAAAATAAAATATTATTGGCAATTAACTTCACACAGAGTTTAAAATCCATTTTTTAGGAAAAGGTATGTCCCAAGGTATGTCTAGAGCTAGATTTATTTTCTTCTGGACTGTCTCTTCTGTCAGGTTAAATGCAGGTGTAACACATACATATAGTGATTAGAGTATAGCCCTTTATTGTGGCTGTTGCTAAGAGTGGAAAGAGTTATTGAAAGGAGGCAAGAAAATGGTGGGTTTAGTGTGGCCATGACAGGAATCAATAGAAGTGTCTGATGGAATCCACAGGAGCTGCTGATTTGCCAGTGTTAAACAAATGCTGAAGCTGGCTAGTTTTTGTCTAGAAGTGCTACTTATGTGTCCTGCTTCACAAAAAAAGTCTCCAAACAACCAAAAAAAAAATCTCCTTGAAATGCAGTTTGAATTCACCCTGAGATTAGCTCAGTTAGTTCAAGCCTAGTGCTAATAATGCCAGGGTTGTGGATTCAATCCCTCTATGGGCCACTCGCTTTAGAGCTGGACTTGAAGGTCCTTATGGGTGCCTTACAATTCAGAATGCTCTGTGATTCTGTGAATAACGTTTGTAACCACTGCTACTTTCATCATCTTATCTCTCCCTGTACTGCTGTACTGACCTATTACTCCAGGAAGGCCTGCAGCTGTGCAGCCCTGTGTTTGTGGGTGTCTGGCACAAAGAGATGTGAACGCTTGCTCCAGAACTCATCAGGTATTGAAGAAAGAAAATTCTTAACTGAAAATTGCTTTTCACTTCATTTTTCCTTGCCAGGAAAGGCTGACTTCCCACAGGCGCCGTAATTCACCATGGGCCCTACAAGGATGCCAGTTTTACTGAAAATTCAATCTCCTTACTACAATAGAAGGCCAGCTGAGCTGCCATCCACAGCAGCACTCAACTAACCCAGTGCCAATAGTGTGTGATTCATTGATTATTATCAAATGAACTTTCACTTCTAACTTCAGAAAAGAACTAGACAGAGATGAAACAGACTGTAAGGGCAGCTGAGCAAGACTTAGTTGTAACGATGAAAAGGAATGATTATAACTCTCAGCTGCACCAAGGAACATTTGGGCCTATGCTGCTTTCACTTAAGTATTATTTAGACTTCTGCAATTTTGTTTACAGCATACCTCAACATAAGGTGCCATATGGCAGCAGAGGAGTGGGTGCTAATAAGAGCACATGTGAGACAGCTGTGTCTCTGTGTACCCCCTTCCCAGCCATCCCAGGAGCACTCTGAGTTGAGACTTCAGCCTGGAGGCAACCGAAGTTTGCTCAAGACTTTTCCTGGTTTCAACTCAGGTGTTTGCACGGCCATATGACACATTAATAAATTAATGAATGTTAAGATTATTCCCAGCCTGTGTTTTTCAGAAAGATGTTTCACCAGGTTGCTTTGTGATACTGTTGATCACTGCAGAGCACCTGGAGGCTTTGGATACGGGATTGTCACTGCAGGTAAGGAGGTCTGCCTGCACTCAGCCCCTCAAACCTGATTAGGTCACACAGCCCATGCACAGTGATGAGACTGGGCTGCTGGCTGGAGCTGCACCCTGGCAAGCCAGCTGAGCATGGCAAAGCTGGGACACTCTGTCCACATCCCTCCCTGCAGCACAGCAACAGCTGGGCTGACACTGCCAGCACTGGCCTTTGCTGCTGTTTAATTTCCCATTTCAAGCTCTTGCCTAGTGGCTGTGCCCATGCCTTTGCTGAGGACTGTGCTGAATGAAGCACAGCCTTTGCTTTCTGCTCCTCAGAGCCTCCCAGGTGCAGTGCCCAGGTATTGCACACCTGTGCACCTGAGACACTCCACACACCATCCTGACTAAGGAGAGCTCTGTGACCTCTTTGTTTGCCACAGCTTGAAACCATCTGTTAATAATGTTAATCTTGTTGGAGGCTTAACTGGGTGTATTCCACACACAAATGATGAAAATATTTCATCATTTTTTGAGAAAGGAAGAGTTCAAAATGGAGATAAATCAACATCCAATGGAAGGGATATTGATTCATTTCCTCACCTTTGGAATGAATACCTCCCCTCCAGCAAAAACTTATGAAAGGGAAGCCATTGTTCATCTGAAACAAGCAAGGCTCAATAAATCTTAATCCTGGTAAAAGATAGCTCTGAAAGGAGATCAGGTAAAAACAGCTTAGCATTCCTGCAACCAAACATGACATTACCTATTTTACCATTGCATCTACTACTTGGGCTGTTTTCTTAATGAAAAACCACTTAAATGTGGAACAAAATTCTCATTTTAATAACAAAACTGTATGAATATGTATTCATATTCTTCAATTTAATCAGGGTAGTTCCAGGTTTTTCTCATTGTATCTGACTTTGGCCTATGGCAGTGCCAGAAGTCAGAAAGTGCTTTAAGAGCTTCCAGCAAAATATCTCTGGTCCAAGCAATCTGGTAAGCCTGTAATCCACAAAGTACTGAACTATGAGTACTTGTTCTGCTGAAGACCTAGGCCTGTCTCAGGAATCCAAGGAGCTGCATTCAGGTGCTTAGTGCTCAGGGAATGTGTCAGTAACTCCCAGATTTGGGCCTCTAGGTCATGCTGGACATATTTCCTCTGAATATTTCATACAACCCTTTTAAAATGCATTCATTTTGCACAAATTCCTCTTGTATTTGCTTCCTATGAATATTTATGGAGCTGGCATTGCTGCTGTGCTAAATCTGCAAGGAAAGTATTTTAAATTACTCTCTGGGCCAGTCACACTGGGACTGCACTGTCCCACCCTCCCTGTCAGGCCATAGGGACATGAGGTGCCTTGTGGGAACACCACAGCTCACGGGGGAGCTGGCAGCCTCCTGGGGCAGCAGAAGTTTCTTGTCAAAGGCACATAAATGTTGTTAACAAGCCCCCATGCCCAGGCAGACAGCACTCAGTCTGCCCTTCTGGCTATAGCATCAACATGCTGTGACACAGGAATGAGATCAGAACCATTGCAATCACACAGGTCTTGGGAGCTGCCTCAAAAAAGGCCTTAGAGGCTTTCTGCTATAACTGCTTTGAGGCAGTGGCAATGTAAAACTCAGACTGTGTCTCAGACTGACGCACAGAAAAAGTTTTGTTCAGTAATCCACAGTAATTATTTTCTTGCTGCTGCTTAGTCCTTGTTATTCAGGAAACCTCCTTCCTAATGGGAAATTATCGAATGACCTGTGTGGGAAAAATTGCTTTTTATATCAATCTGTATATACGTAGAGCATGATGCCATCTCTTCTATAGATGTCATATATATAGATATCGGTGTGTGTGTGTAGGATTTGTATATTTTATAACTACAAAAATAATTAAAAACATGCTTTGTATATATATTTTTTGAAACATGCATTTTAGACATATAATTCAACATCTGCACACTATAAAAATATACATACTCAATCTAAATTCATATAGAGATTACATAATTATATTTAATATATCTATGGAGTTTCTCATTCATGTCAAATTAATTTCTTTTATTTCTCTCCAATATATTTGTTACCGATGACCAGAAAAAAAATTTGGTGTTATTAACTCTGCATTTGATTACATTCTAAAATTGTTTTATATATACATGTACCTATAACATTATACATGCATACGTTGTACATATCACACATAATGAACTTTAATGTGAATATATATAACATATCACAAAGTAAAGTGCAAAAAGTTAATATCGAATATCACACATCAGAATATTCTTTGCCGTATGCCATGTAACATATATGATAGGTAACATTCTGCAAGCTGTTTTAGCGTGTAGTGTGACCTGTAACACACATCATGTAATAATGATCAGTGCAAGCTTCACAGCTGCTGTTACCTACCCTAATTAAATCATGTTTTATTTTTTAAAATCTCATTAAAGAAGACCTTTCTGAGAACAAGTATGCCATTAATTACTTTGTCTAAAAGGAGCTTGTTCTGTCTGATTTATCTCATCCATGATAAACAGGTACTGTCATTTCACATTCTCTCCTTATGGACGTTTTCCTACAGAACCAATTATTTCTGTGGACCTGTTTCTGCTCTTCATATTTTTGAGATACAGCCAGCACAAGACACTATCGAGGGTGAAGGACCACTGATTTCTGAAATGACATTCTGAACTTTTTCTATCAATCTGTATTCCCTTTTTAGCTGTGTTACTGTTCTGGTTGCTATCCCACAACCCTTGTACAGTGAGTAAAATTGTTTAGGACTCCAGCTCCACTTCCTCAGTGATCAGGTAATTGAGACACAAACAGGAGATGGCCACAGAAGTGTGTCCTGGCTGGTATTGCTCAGGATGAAGCACTGAACAGCTGATTGCCCAACACACAGGGGTTGTATTTTTTACTGCTCATTTCAGTCTGCTGAAGTGGTGATTGATTTGAAATAAAGATTTTTAATTTTGTTTTTTTTAGTGCTGCATATTTCACAAGTTTTTGTGGGATATACTGTTTTCAAACTTGATCAAATACCAGTAGCCTCAATAAGATACTGCTGTCCCTTTCTTTGTGGATTCTCCATCAGGGTTTGGGTGAAAATTCCATCTTGTTCTTCCCCTACAGTGAGGTGCCAAGATCACAAAGGCCTCTGAGGAGGGAGGGACAGATCCTGTGTGTGTCTGGCACAGAGGCACTGAGAGGTTTCTCTCACCAGCTCCCAAGCGGAGTCCAAGAGACCCAACAGCACTTTGAATTTCCTTTTACTGGCACAGTGAGGGCAAAGGAAGCAATGCCAACAGCTCCAAAGCAGCATTTGCTAGCCACAGTGGCAAAATGAAACCAATGGTTCTTAGCGAGGTTAGTGCTGCAGTAACAATATTGTCTTGCTCCAAGAAATGGACCTCAGGGTTTACCTCCCCTGCAATAGATGCCAAAAAACATCCCCCTTTGTGTTCAGCAATGCCAGGGAAAGGCTTTACCCATCCAGTTCATAAACTAATAGACTTAGAGTGTTTTCACAAAAGAAAACTGCTCATTTGGTTAAGTTGCCCATTTCAGTCTCACAGCACCTCTCTTTGGCTGCATGACTTGAAGACCCATCCCTCTGTGTTGTGGGGGTTATTTCTCTGCAAATGAGGTGTTGCATATATCTAAATCTGTATGCTGCCAGAGAGAAAAAAAAAATCATCAAGTAATGGTTAAAAGGCAAAAAACAAGGAAAAGAACCCCTCAATCAATCAATCAATCAAGTTCTAGACTCATTTACATACTTCTGTGATGCATAGCAGGGAAGTTGTCTGTGGTTTGAAGCTAAGAGATCTTTCAAAAAGTCACAGGAACATTGTAAGGCCTTGATTCCAGCCCCATTGTTAGTTTCCATGATTTTAGGCACAGCAAATGTTTTGATATTCGCTGCTGAAGAGAAGCTAAGGTACCCCTTCCAGTCACCCATTGCTTCTTTACACAGCTCCATCCCAGGTTCAGGTCACCTGCTGGGGGAACATAGGTGGCAAAAAATAAAACTTCCATTTTCTGCACTTCAAGCTGGCAGGTTTTTTGTTATTGTTCATTTTAGAGATGCCTTTTTTTTTTGTGGGGGGGTTTTTTGGTTTTTCTTTTTGCATATCTTACATTACCGTCAGTTGGAATACTAATGGACATCAACATAAACATCAGCTCCAGGGCTGTTCAATGAAACTAAGGCAGATTGTCTTAAAATTAGCTTGACTCATATCTGAAAATTGCCAGTGATTACCTGATTATGGTTTGAATTGAAGTCAGACTGCTACAAAAAGCCACAAAAAGTCATCTACAGATATATTCTAGTAAATGATGCCTCGGATGCCTAAGTTGTTGCCAGTGCTTGCATTAGGGATGAAGGTCTATTACTACATCACATTGAAGGTAGTCATTTTAAAACATGGATTCTGCCTGGGGAGAGTCAGTCTTCCTCAGGAAAATTCTGTTTTTTACTTTTTAACCTACTCACTAAGAAGAAAAAAAAAAAGAAACAACAAAAAAGGAGACGTCACAAACAGCAGAAAAAATTAAAATATTCTCCCTATGAGAGAAGCTTGTTCTTCTTCTGTAAATACAATTATGATAATTACAGTGTGATTCAATCCTGGTGTCTTACTAGAAATCATTCCTTCTGTACTAAGAGTATGTGACATTTAAAATAATTTTGAATAAATCAAAGGCCAAGTGTTAACAATGCTGATAGATGTCAGGTTTATTAAGGAAAAAAGAAGGTATTATTTTGCCATAATTATTAAGTTCAGCGAGCACTTCTGGTTTGATTAAAATCTCCAGATTTTAGGATTTTGATGCAAAAAAGGACCTTGTCATTTTCCCTGTCCAAAACTACTAAGACATTCATTTGTCACATGTGTGTCTGCACTTCTCAGATTTGAAATAAATACAATTCAGTTTCATGAAAACTGGTCACTTTTGAGCTGTGTCTCTGCATAGTTTATAGTCTGCTCTGCTTTCCACTGCTTCTTTTTTTCTTTCTTCCCAGAGAAAATTCCCTTACAATCTTTACCTGTGAAAATGTATTTAAGTTCCAGCCCTTCTTGCATACCAAGGATATTGCACAGAGAAATACTCAGATAGTATCTACAAGTCAAGAGTCATATTTAATTCCCATAAAAGTGGGCAACAGGATACTGCCATGCCATTTCTAGCAGCTTTCTGATTTAAAATACTCACAATTGCTTCTCATTTCTTTTTTCAGTGCACATTTGACTTCCCACCAGAAAAATAAATTCTTACTTGGTATCTCTGATGATGTGAGAGAATGCTAATGAGGTCCTGTGCTGGAAACACTTACCTGGGGTGGGGATTAGGGAAATACAGACCTTGACTCAGCTGTTAGTGGTAGAAGCCATCAGGGGACCAACACCAGTTACTCAGACCCAGCAGCAGTCCCAGCTGCAAAGGGCCCCAGCAGCCACCCCTGCCTCAAGCCCTGCTCTGTGCCAGGCAGCAGTGGGGACAGAGCAGGTGGCTCAGTGGTTGTCACCCAGCACAGCAGTGGGTGCCGTGTGCAATCCTAACACTGCCCAGGAAACAGGAACTGGAAAATGCCAGGCTCCATCTCAGGCTGAATTTTTACCAGTTCCAAGCCAGGTCTTGGAGAACAGGCTCAAGGGGCTTAACAGACAGAGGATGACAACTGCTCATGACAGTAAATGCTGTTCTCAAAGGAGAGGAGCACATGTTCAAGACCACAGAAAGAACCTGGTGGCTCCTAAGTGATTAAAAAATTATTATTTTTAAGTTAGTAAAAAAATGGCAGAGGAAATTCAGTGACAAAAATGAACATGGGAAACCTTTACTCTCAACCTCTAGCCAGCTTTTTATACGAAAAGACTGCCTCGGTAACCTCTCTAATGGCCAAGAAAAGCCATACCTCCGAGCCAGCTTTAGGGCAGCTTCAGCACAGCGCTAACAGTCAAACAACAGAATAAAGGAAAATTGATATAAGCAATCCTATGCCAGGCACAGACATAAATTTGTTTCATTTACATCAAGATTGCTGCTTGCTGGGTTGCTTTCATCCCTCTTCACCAGCATCTCATAAAAGGGTACAGAGAAACAAAAGGTGGTTCAAAGGATGATGGGGTATCAAGTAGCTTCTCCTTGATGGACTAAGTTAACAAGACCGCTGGTGTGGCTGAACAGGACTTGGAAGAGGATGATAAAATCTGAGCCTTGGGCGATGGAGTGTGTCAGGATCAGTCATCCCTACCTCTAAAGCAGTGATTAGGAGCAATAGAAGGAGATAAGCAAATGGTTGCTAGTTTCAAAACAAACAAAAGTATTTCTTCTCTTGGTGTGGTGAATTTACACTGGGAAAAAGCTCTGATTTTGAATGGCTGCAGTTGAAAGGCTAGAGAGAATCAAAAGCAAACAAGACACAGCCGTGGAGAAAAATAAAAACCACTTAGGACATAGAAGCCAAAAGACGGCACGTGTGGCTTCAGAAATTAGCTGCCATAAATCCTTTATGGATTGTAGAGTACTCTGGGGACACCATTCTGCCTTTGCCTTGTTCCTAAGCGCATACTCAGGTGCCTACTGGAGGTCTGATGAGGGACATGGGCTAATGCAGCCTGGCCAGAAAATGAAAGGGCTTAAAAATATTCAGGTTGCTCTGACTATTCAAGTCTGCTAGCATGGAATCTGTGCTTGATGATACAAGATTTGAGAAGAAATACGTGATGTCTGTGCTGTTAAAAACACAAGGTGGACTTCTTAGAAAAAATTTTACAAATGTGTTCATGCTACTTAACACCTAAAACAGAATTCTTAACCTTAGTTATGCAGTATGTATTGCTTTTCTGTCTGCTTGCAAACTACAGTGACTAATTATTTAGGCTGTATGAATAATTTAAATTATTAGAATCTCTCATGTTATATTCAAGAAAATGTGATTGTCCCTAGTCTTCATTTTTGAGAAACGATTTTATAAATCAGTGCCTTTTTTTTTTACATGCTCTCAAAAGTTTTGAGGTGCATGCAAGAGACACAGGTTTTTCTAAATTTGTTTTTTTGGGGGGTATCTAGAACTTAAGCATCTGTCTCTTCAAAAGCTAAAGGCTTGCAACAAAGATGAATCTGACATTACCAGCCCTTTTCTTTTCAGCACCATGCTGGCAATAAACTGGTACTTAATTTTATTAGTATTTCATTTAAAACCTAAGTTCTTTTGCGCCAGGTACCCTTAGTGCCTTAGGACTTTGAAATTACCTACACAACCCCCTGTATAATTAGAAGAACAGATGCATAAAATTCACACCTAGATCCTTGCAAATCAAAGAAAGGATGCATTACTAGGTTAACTTTCTTCCCCTAGCAACTTTTCTTCATTATCTCATTAGAGAAGTGAAAGACACAGTCTGAGAAATCTCAGGTAATGTAGAAAGCCTATTTATTTTTATGGTACTTCCAAGGGTGGTAGCTGGCTTCAGAAACTCCTCTGTCCAGCCAGGACACTGCAAACAAATCTGCATGGAAATTCCCTGCCTGTGCTGGACTGGTCCTTACAGTGGTGACAGCACTCAGAACACAGTGAGGAGTGGAGAACTCCCCAGTACCAGCATCCAACTCACTTCTTCTGTCAGTACCAATCACCTTTACCTTGACAACTAAACCAGGATGGCAGCCATTTAGAAAGCTTAAATATTTAATTTAGGAACAATAGTAGGTCATTTAAATAATTAAATTCAAAGGAGCACTGAGACAAGCCCACAATACCAGAAGGGTTTCATTCTGTCTGACATCACTGTGCACTTTCACTACAGGAACACCTGCAGTTAGCTAAAGTCACTTCTCCCCACACCTACACTCACAAAAATACACTCAGAACCAAATAATTAGCAGTCAACAAATGGATTTGATATGAACATTGTTGATATCAGTTTGAAAGTATGACATTAACATAAACTAGTTATATATGCTAACTATTTCAATGTGCCTAATTATTATTTCTTAAATAACTACTACCAAGCAGGTAAATAATATTTAGGATAATGATTCCTTAGCTTTTCTGAAGCAGAACATCCCAGGTTGCTTTGCCTGTGCAGAATTTTGAACCTCTGGTGTGAAGCTTGGAAAGGCACACAGAGCTGTCACTTGAGCGACCTGCAGGCCTGAAGGAAAGCTTTGGTGCCCTCATTGGAAATATTTGCTTTAGGATCAAATGTCACAACCAAAGTGCAACAGTAAGGTAGATCCCTGACCTCCAAAGCTGAGTTACCTAATGCATAAGGAGATACTGCACTTCTGATAAAAATCCTACATAAATCTAATACACTTGAATAAATTTGATTTTATATACTAAACATATTAACTTTCAAGAGTCAAAGCAGTGTTGTTGGCAGTCCTGATCTCATTTACTTCATTTACGTCTGTTTGAAATAGATCTCTAGTATCTATGCTGGTTCTTATCCTTCTCACCTTGGTGTAAAGCAGCCAGGATTCCCAGCAAGCCTCTCTGTGGCTCCACGTTCCTCAGATGTCCAAGCCTGGCAGTTTCCCTGCCTGGCGCTCCTCCTGCACCAGCCTGGTGCTCTCTGTTCCAGCCATTCTCATTTCCTGCTCCTGGAAAAGTGCAGCCTGCAAGTCAAGGGCGAGGGGAAGGAGGCTGCTTATTTCCCTGCTGCTATGGACAGCTCATGAACACTGCACCCCAAGCAGCAGTCCTGTCCCCAGACACTGCCTCAAGAATTATTTCTGTTCTCTTCCCCCTAGGAAATAACCCTTTGTCCTATCAGCTTATTAGCAATTGGGTATCTTACTTTACATTCAGTTAAGTTCTCAGAGAAAGAACAAGTGATGAAAGTGCCTTTTGGAGGAACATCAAATGCATTTCTTGATGAATTGCAAACTGGTAAACTACTTGGAAGCTATTGAAATATGAAATCTATTACATCTTTCAATAAAATAATTCTGTAATGTACTGTACTTCCCCCCCCTCCCCCCCAAAGACAGCAAATGTAAAAGATCACCTATTACTGACTGGAGCTTGTGTTTCTTAGTGGGTGTTTGTGTTTTCAATTCCATTTTATATAGGATCTCAAGCCACCAATTAAACACAGCCCACCAAACTCTTCAGTGCACATCCAAGTAGCTCTAATAAACTGTTTTCTCTCTAAGCTGAGTACATGGACCCATTTTCCTGGGATCCCTCGACAAAGGGCCCTCATCCTGCAGTCCACTCCTTAATGCAGGTGAGCTCACACCTTCCAGGAATCAGCCACAGCCCTGGTGGCAACTGCAGTGCAGACCCTGGTCTGTAAATACTTGTTAAAATTAAAATATTGTTTGCTATCAGACTTAAATACTAATAAATAAGTCTAAGCCTAGTTTAGCTGGAAGATGTGACCTTATCAAGGCTAAACGGCTATCAAAAAACTATGAGCAATTTTCTGCAGTAGATGGAGAAATTATACTTTGTCGCTTTTCAGCTTCTGTTGTGAATGAAATTCAACCTGATATAGAGAGAAACCAGGAAAAAGATTAGAACCTCATCTCTAAAAACTTCTCCCCTAAAGGATAATGGTAAATGTTCTTAACCTTACACTCAACAAAGTCTCTATGCATTTTTCCCAAGTGCCTACAAAATTAACCCTGTTCTAATGTTGGCTTCTCCAGCATGAAGTGAACAAATCCCTCCAAACATAATTTCTGACATTCCCTGCAGTGCCTGTGACTTTACTGAGGAACAGGAAAAGATGTCCAGCTCCTTGAAACAAATTTGTGAAACTGCTTTCCTAAAAGATGTTTTTATTTTATCATGCCAGAAAGACACTTTAAATCTATTTTCTCATTTACTGTGCTCCAAGATGGCTTGAGAAGGGGTGTTTTAAAACTTCTTTGTAGTTTTTTTAAAAGGCCATTGAATTAAATCTGAATAAACACAGAAACTGCTAAGCTGTTCCTGAGAGGGGCATTGCCCACTGAGCTGTTGAGATCCCCTATGTTCTTCCATGCATTATTAAGGTTAGTTCTGCTCTTCAGAGAAACTTGAATCAAGACAAATTTCAGTCATAATCTCTCCCAGATTTGCCTGCTTTCAGGGTTGTGTGCCAAGGATTAATCTTCCCAGGCAGCATTCCCATTTTCCCCAAACATATGGCTGGACTGCATACCAGCAGGGAAAAACACTTCAAGTGTGTCCCTAAAATTTCTGGTTTTGAAGAAGGTGAGGTTTCCATGTGCATTGGAACCAACAGCGATAATCATCCTCATGCACAGGAAACTGTATGAGGAATTTGCTGTACAGTCAGTCAAAACCTTCTTCTGACCAGGTCAAATAATTTCAAATCACATTTGAAACCCCCTGTCCAGAGTTTCCAAAGTGCAACAGCCATAGGTTACAAAAACAAAACAAAACAACAAAACAAAAATAACAAAAAACCCAAAACAAACAAAAAACCCCCACCAAACCAACCAAACAAAAAAAATAAATTACATACATTTGGGTAAGCCTCAAACAATAGAATTGAAAAGGTCATAAAATCAAACCATTTTGCAAATAATTATGTAAGAATACTGCCCAGAAGAACGGTGTTCTGAAAAGCAGTTGCTTTGTCAACAATAATGTAATCTGACAGTATTTTAATTTTTATTCTGCTTGTATACCCAAATAGTCAAGTAAAAATGGTGCAAATTGAAAAATCAAAGCACCTGTAATATTTTTGGGTTTTTTTTGCGTGTGCATACATATTCATATATTTTTTCCTCAAAGTACTGTAAATTATTTACCATGAGCCAAAGAGACACATCTATGTATAGGCCTAAGTAGAATCCAGAGACTAAATCTCTACAAGAACTTCTCTTTGAAGTGGCTGGGTTGTGATCCCCTGGAGACTCCAGACAGGAGGTTTTTAGCTCAAAGAAAGAGGCGCAGAATGTCACAATGTCATTTTTGCAACACCTGATCTAAAGTGTCCTAAGATCAACCAGACAGTTATGGGAGGATTGGGCAAACAAACAAACCCTGCAAAAATACTACGAGACATATGCCAGGTCAGGACAAACCAATTAAGACCCTTGGAAAGCAATACCAGTTCACACCAACAAAACTTGCAGAGTCCACAAAACCACAGAGTGCAAGGGAACCTTTAGAAGAGGACACAGTTCTGACTTTTTTTGATGACCAGGGAGAAAAAGGGGAAGAATGTTGTGGCAAGGTGCACCAGCAAAGATGAAAATACATGTTCATTTACATAAAGTTTCTACTCAGTCTTACTCTGAGTTGCCTCCAGAGCTCCAAGTCTAAAGTAATATTAAAAAAAAAGGGGGGGGAAGATCCGTGAAAACATGCAACTGCAAAGCAACAGACACTTTTTCACCCGTTTGCTGTTTATCTGGTTTCTTCAAAAGGAATATTTTTCTAAGAAGAAACTTGGTGAAATGCTGCTATTTACTAAAACCTCAAAGTAACAAAGAGCCAGTACAAATAAACTCTGGGGAGAATTTCCTACTTAACATGTAAGAAGCAGAGATCAATACCCCGGGCTAGGCAGCAGAGCCTCTGAACCTCTCTGCCAAGTGGGAAGGAAAAGCCTTTCTGACTACACCTCTGTACTCAGGACACTGTGTTACTGGCTTCTTGGGTCCATTAATAAAAAACTGTGCACAAAAAACCCACATATGGGGTGGGAGATGGCAAAGAAGGAAGTGGCACTTAGAAAAACCTTCTCAGAAGTTGACAGAAGTGGCTAGAGAACTGGCATTAAAGGCTATTTCATCGATACAGTACCTTCTATTATTTATAACTATTGATTCTTTTTGTTTCTGTATATACTGATGCTCTGTTCTCTCATGTACTATTTTCTCCTGCTTTAACTAGGAAGAAATCCACCCAGATGAACACACCCTGGTTAGGTTTTGCTAAACATCTAAACCAGAGCTTCAGCTGAACTCATTTGAAATTGTTAAGTAGAGCCATACCCACCAGGGCATGCTTGTGCTTCCAGCTTTTGCATGAAGGCTTGTTCATGATGTCTCTGCTTATTATGCTCAAGCCCAAGACACAATTTAACTCTGAGTTAAAATAATTACTACACTCAGGAGCACAGCCATGTCTATCACTCTGTGTGATGGAAATATTGAAATAGTTATTTATATATTATATAATATTACTTTATAGTTATTTAGCCATTGATGGAATATAAATGATACTGACTAGAGTGAGCATAAGCTCACAAGTACGATGTGTGCAATAAAATAACTTGAAAAGTGACAGTTCTTTTTCCTGGGAAAAAAAGACCAGAATGAAGATCCAGCAGACTCCCCTCATCTCATGTATGTCATAACACACACAGATATTTTATTGTGAAAAACCATTTTCAGCTTAAAGCTATTTTGAAATATTGCATTATTTTAAAGATACTAATCACTTTATGTAAAAAAAAAGTTGAATTCGATGTTTTGTAGGTGCATCCAGCATATCCCCCCAAGTTAACAACTTCTGCAGGCATGCTTGAAAAACACTGGTTTAAATCAAACACCACATATTTTGGATGCAAACTCCGATTGTCAATGTTGAGGCTTAAATCAACATGAGTAATAATCATTATTATCATAACACTGAAGGAGTGATGTGGAAGTTTTGTGCAAGAATTTTAGATCAGCTCTTAATTACCAGTTTTGTCAATAGAGACATGAACTTCTCTTACAGTTAAGTGTTTTTGAGAACTGCATGTGAAATACTAAAAAAAAAAAAATACAAAATAGATGTTGCCAGCTAGCTCTAGCTGGACTGTAAGGGTACTTCACAGAATACTTTAAGGGATTTTATAGAAAGATAAAATTTTAAAAAAAGAAGAAAAAAGGAGAAAAGAGTATGTTTTCCTCATTTTATCTGCTGTCTCTTGATGAACAAATTTTCAAAGAGCAGGAGGAAGAAACACTGGTGTCAGGAGTCTCAGAACACACCAGGGCTCAGGGAGCCTCCTCCATTGTGGGTGATAGCACCTGAAAAACACTCAAAAGGAGGAGAGGAGCTTGCCAGCATTGGGAATACAAAGCCAGCTTCAGAGGCATGGTGGAAAAGCAGAAATTTTTCAAAAGGTTTTGGACTAGGTGTATGCTGGAAAGTCCTCCAAATGCGCTGGAAGAAGAGCTCTTGCCTCTGCAGTTAGAATTCTTCACATGGTGGTCAGAAGAGAACTGGTTTTCTGGCATTTTATTTAGCTCATCTCAACCATGAACCCGATATAGAGAGTGGTGTTATTCTAATTTGTTCTCTGATCTTACCAAAACCATAGCTCTAAAGATGGGAAAGTGCTTGATAAAGGGCCCATTGCAGTCCTACTCTTCAAATGAGCTTGGATTTCTGTAGCGTGGAACGCTGACAATTATAAATTATTTTATAGGAACTGATCATTAAAAGAGAATACTTAAAAAAACTCAATTTATTTTAGAGGTTAAAGAGTGCCTGGTTGTTTTAATTTGATTGGTAATCTTCAAAGAGGCAACATTTTAATTTAAGGGTCAACTTATTCTGAGAGGCTAACCAATCATGTAATCTAGATAAGTCTCAGTCTAAAGAGGTTAAAGACGGTTATGCATGATTAAAGTATTCAAAGGCACCTTTGCCAGTTCACTGCAAGCTTTTGGAATGCCTTGAACCATACTAAAGGAACACTCATTGAAGCAAACAGTTTGAGAGATCTATCATATTAGTATGGGTAGTGAATCCTGCTTTATACCAAGAAGTAATTTTAATATAATCATCCTTACGTGATGAGAATTTGTAAAACAGATTAGCAAGGTCTGATTATCTCTACTTCAGAAAACTTGAAATGTTCCATGTTAAATCTGTAAGTAACTATTAGCTTCTTACAACTTTTTTTGCTTGTACTTCTCATACTTTCTTTTCTACTAATGACACTTAATAAAGCATAACCATTCACATAGTTCTGCCTTTAACTAAACACCACAAAATCTCATATGCAAGTGAAGAATGTTTTATAAGTTATCTTTCATTTGCTTTCCATTGCAAGGTCTTCTTAGGTCCTGTAATCCTTTTTCCTTGTTATTTTTGTACTCAGAAAGAAAGAATTGTCTTGGAAAAAAAAAATAAAAGCAGAGAAATTTTAGGATCCTAAAAACAGAACTTGATTTACCTCTTCACACTCATAAGCCATTGCTGGAAGCACACCTATCAAACAATACCTAAGTGAGCACGTACTTTGTCCTTCATCTAGAAGCAATTTTTGTGCCCATTGCCCTGTTCCATATGCAGAGTGCCTCATTTCTGTAGGAAGTGATGGAACAACAGTTTCTTCCTATTTTCAGAAACTAATTAAGAAAGTTGGTCTCAGCCCTCTGGCTGAACGTAGGAAAGGATAAACACATGTGGTGGACACTTGCTGGCTGCACAATTACAGTTTGAATCAGGCCTCTTGACCAATTAATCCAAGTCCTGGAGCCTCAAAAACTAATTCCAGATCTGCCTCTCTCTCACGAACACAGCAGCAGAAGTGTTTGCCAGCCCTGGAACAAATGCCTGCTGTGACACCCAGAGCAGGATCTGTGTGAGGCTGGGAAAGGGACTGGTGACCAAAGAGGGAAGGAACGTTCATCTCTAAACAGAAAACACAAGTAAAACATCAGAAGGAGGTCACAGCTGGCAAGGCAGTAACCTGGAGATTACCTGAAATCTTCCCTGTAATTCCCTGGTTTTTGTTTCCAGGAAAGGAAGAGATGGATAATTTTTTGCAGGAGATGTGCTTTATATTTGTGGTTAGTTCCAGTAGGCTCATTTTGGAGGCGTGCTAAGACAAAATACCAACACTCAGCCCCTGATCCCCCCAGCATGGTTCTCCATCTCCCTCCATGAAAGCAGAAAACTTTGACAAGACAGTGTAGAAATAAAGCAAGCTTTCCGTACATCAGAATAACGTTCTGTATTTGCACATTATGCTGACAAACAACACAGTGCCTGAGCCACTTAAATTCAAATTAAACATCGACCACCTCATCTCTTTGCTGCCCTCTTCCTCATAATCTGGCTCTATAGCTTCAGAGAGAGAAAGAAAAGACCATGTTTGACTTGATAGCTCGAGTAGTGCAGGCAGAATAAACATGACCCCTATGAAGTGTTCACCAGAGACATGCTCAAGTCTGATTTTATGCTTAACTAATGAATTTGGCTTGTTATGAGCATGATATAACGGAGGTCAGGTTCAGAGTGGGAGGTGGTAGCTCTCATTAGGCCAACTCATATCATCTGAAAGCAGAGAAAAACCTACAGAGGTCCTTTTCCATATCCAAAACCTCTTTTTGAGGTAATTTGAAGTCCAAACCAGGCTGTGACTCCAAACTGACTCTGCTTTATATGGCTCCTTGCCAATGTTGTGTTTGATGCTGAACCTAGTTACTGATCCATCTGATATGGTTCACTGTAAATTAAAGGAACACTTAGATTTTAAGGTACCAGATACAAATTAAATACTGCAATAATACAGACTCCTTTCCCTAGTGGTCATTTTGGGGACCTCAATGCTCAGTTGATAGAGCAAAATCTGGTACAGTGAACAGTTCATATTAATTAATTCATATTGCCTTCATTGATGTAAAAATAACTACAGTTGTATAACTGAGCTCTTTATGCTAGCAAGATTTATTGTGAGAATTATTAACTCTAACAGGTATTTTATCTAAACCAATGTCCATGAAATAGGATGACCTTTTATCTATTACCTGTTGGGTTTGCAGCACCTATGAGTTCTAGATTGATGAGTTTCCTACTAAGACTGATTTCACTGCATGTTCTATTTATATAATCTTTTTTTTTCCCCACTCGACTGACAGGAGAGGGGAAAAAAAAAAAACACGCCAAAAAAAATGCCACCCAAACCTGGCATGTTCATGGCATGCAAATTTGATCAGCTAACTGCAGTGATCATCAAATGAACAGTGACTCCGGGCCCTTAGAGGAGACAAAGCTCTGAACCTCCCAACCCAACAGGTTAACAGTGTTAAATATTGCATTATTTGTTATAACACATTCATTTAATGCATGAGGAGACAAGGTCCCAGTGCTTGAAAGCAAAGACATCACAGGGATGCTTGCAGCTTAAAAAGACTGACATTAACAGAAAACTTGAGTTTATAATACTACAGCCAGGGAAAATAGCCTAAGCAAGCACTGAAACATCCAAAACTCTTCCTGACTCGCAAGGATGTCCCAGCCTAGGTTGCCACCTAGGAGTGGCACCTGGCAGTCTTCATCAAAACAAAGACCACCTCTTCTTTTGGGCCCTCAGGAAACAGCTGGAGCTTCAAAATGCTCAAACCAGGTAGATCCAAAGGGTGCCACAGTCCCGTGGCAATCAGACTGAAGGATGCTGACCAGATAAAAGGCGAATAACGAGAAAGGGTTACTTTAAATTACATGATGACTGCCAAATTACATGGTGGCTGCTAGAGCAGAGAGAGAAACTATATCCACTTTGCCATGTTCTTCCCTCAGAATATTGCTCAAGGGCTTTCAAACCTGGTCTCACAACACCTCTCAAAGTCCAAATAAATTATAGAATACAGCAATCGTACTGTGGTGGAACCGTTTTAAATAAAATCAGCCATTAAAATTATCCAGTCTCCTAGAATATCTTTATTTTATTTTCCCTCTGAGTTCTACAAATCATACCTCTCTCTGCTTCCCTCTCAGGCTTTCTATTGAAGTACAAAAATCTTCAAAAATCTTTAACTGGACTATTATTTGATCCTTTATAGCCCCAAAATTAACTTTTGTTGACCGGCCTCTTAAAAGGCTTCAAATCACAGAAACATTTCTGGACATCTCTGTGAAATAATTGATAGTGCTGAAATTTGTACCATCATCATTAAACCTCAGGATTACCAGCTGGCTGAGATAACTGAGCATTCTTGTAATTTTGGTAGATTATTGGCTTAATACTTTCTATAGGGGAGGACACATCAGGCTGAATCCCTCTGCAGGTGGAGAAGTAGCCTCATGATAAACACAATTTCTTTTTCTTCTGCAAAATGCTTTGCTGAACAGTAAAAAATTATGAAAAAGGTTCACCCAACTAAGCATAAAAAAAGCTCAAGAAAACAAAAAAAAGTCAAATATTTGTAGAGAATTTGAGCAGCACACATACAGTGGCATGTGGAGAGAGCTGAGGTACTCAGTGACCTTTTTTCCTCAGTTTTCACCAGCCCCAGAGAAGTCCTGGATGCCCCATTCCTGGAAGTGTTCAAGGCCAGGCTGGAAGGAGATCTGAGCATCCCAGTCTAGAGAAAGGTGTCCCTGCCCATTGCAGGGGGGTTGGATCTAGATGGTCTTTAAGGTCCCTGCCAATCCCAACCCTTCTAAGATTCTCTGAAGCGACTTGGAAATTTCTAGATCATCCCTGCTTGGCCACCTGCTCTGAAAAAAGCCACCACTTTCCTACATAGTTTCTCTTCTTTTATATAAGACTGCCGTCAAGGAAACTGTTTATTGTATAATCTGCAACAAAAGCATCTGGTAATCCTAACCCCAACAACTGGCATTAATCTCAGTATTATTTTCAGGTATAACACCCCATTGTGGATAGAGCCTGTTGCTTCACACACACTTACCCCTCTATTTAGTCTGCTGTGTCCTTATTCAAGTGCTTAAATTAATGGCTTCATATTCACAAGTTCTGATTACCTAGCAGTAGCTCATGCTGGCTTTTAACTCGCTTCTAACTTTGTGAAGGCCTTTATTTCCACACTCTTTCCTTTCTAAGCAGCAAATACTAATTTTTACCATCCACACTAGTAGTTATAATATTATGCACTGATGAGGGCCTGCTTTGTTTTAAACCATACCACTGCTCTGTGAGTATAAAACCATAGAGCTTTTGGAATAACTGATTACTTCTCCTAAAGGGCATCACAGCTTCAGAGATTTCTCTCTTTCTAGGAGATGAGTAGAATCTGCATAATTTGTACTTCATGACAACACAACAGCTCACACTCTGAATTAGCAGTGTTATACTCTGATGCATGTCAGCAAAAGCAGTGAAGTGCTGGCTGGTTTATTTATTAAGATAAATTAATTTGTACCTGTCAGTCATGTTTTCCAGATTTGGTTAGATTCTGAAATTTATTGACAAGCTATAATAACTGACATTTAAATTGTCTGTTCTTGTAGAAGCAAACATGAAGCACGGACCTAAAATATGACATTTACTTCTAATCCCTGTAGCAAATAGAGAAGAGAGATCATTTGCTGCTTCTGTAATTCTTCTGTTTAAAATGAGTATTCTCAAAAGGTCCAGCATCCTTTTAATGCAGCATTTGAAGATCTTGAATTTACTTCTTCCTGAAATATTTATATCTATTTCTCAAATTCCTTGAATGCAGTTGATTTTATTCTGTCAGACAAGCGCAAAAAGGTACATTCATCCCTCCCTGTTCCTATACCATTGCCTCCTCCAAATCCTAATTAGCAGGCAGTTTGACAATGATGGACAGAACCAGGCTGCATCCTGTTGCTGCCACATGGGAAAAAGATTTTCAGCTTCTTGTGTGCCACTTTCCCTCTGTGCAAGCACCCCAGCAGTCATGCAGACTCTCAGTGCTGGGCAGGAAAGGGACAAAACCTCCAGCTCCCTCCACTCCTGCAGCAAGATGCTGGAGGGCAGGGAGCAGCACCTTGGGACAGCTTTATCCCCTGGGAGTTGATCAGAACTCAGTGCTGAGGAGAGATAGCAGGGCAACTGCATTGTGAAACAGCTGCCGTGGTGCTGTAAGAACATTCCACCTCAAACCTTTAACAGGAAGAAAAAGACCCCAAATACCAGAACAAACCCCACAAATGACAAACCCTTTTTCTTCCTCTTAATGCCAATCATTCCCCTTAAGAGGAACAGCTTGATGAGCTGTCCACTCTCTTGTGTGCCCACCGCAGGCCATTGCCTGCTTTCAGGAATATCACAACCAAAAGGGAAAAGTATGCTTTCGTTGCTATTTTAAAAGAAATTATTCACTAACTAGACCAGTAATCCCCATTAGAAGTCTATCCTTCCACACTGGTTCAAATACAAGCAATCAGACTCAAACATGTACAAGAGGTGGTGTTACCAGTCTGAAGGGCTTGGCACTGAGTGAGGCCGGGACAGGATCAGAAAACTCCTTTGCACAACAGGACTCGAACCTCTGAACAAAGTACTCTGACAAGACTGGGAAAGAAAATGAAAACAATCACAGGAATGGAATATTCTTCCTGGATTTTGAATAATGGGATTTTATTGCAACCTCCAACTGAACACAAAAAACAAAGGGGAAAAATGCTAAACTGCCCAGGAAAAAAGAAAAAAACCACACACACACAAAAAAAAAACCAAACCACAAAAAAACCCCCCCCAAAAACCCCACCAAAACCCTGAAATTAGAACTGGGAGATGGGGGAAGGCTGATGCCTGACCTGCACAATGCCTTCCCCTCCACCTGTCTGAAAAGCCTTTCTGATGGCTCACCCTTTCAATCCCTCTGATTGCAACTGCCAGCACGTAAAATCAGCCACTTGTGTAAATCACTTTTAGATGATTATTTTAAAGAGGTTCCACTTCAAATAAGGGGTTAAATCCTCTTTCTGTTACATGATAATGTTTTTCTTCAAGAGGTTTGATTGGCCTGGTGCTCACACATTCACACTGTGGAGAAGGACTAGGGCAGTGATTGCAAAAATGACACCCAGCACAGCCTTGGTAAATCCACTATTGTGTCAGAACACAAAGAACAAAACTGGCTCCTGGTTGCCTTAAAACCTAGAAGTAATATTTTCTTTCTTTTATTAGTGGACACATTTTTGAAAAGCAACAACAGCTGATGCTTTAAGTCCTTCACTGGTCCCCTAACGATGACTGACCAGAAAAGTGGAGCATCCTTGGCTTCCCTTCAGGCCTTTTAACTACTCCAGCTGGCCATTAACTGCTCTCTGAAAGGGCCTCTGTGTGACACATTTGTACACAATATGGATCCTGCAGGTTTCCCAGCCCCACAGTACCAGTTAGGCAAGTGTTCCCTTCATGTACTGGCTGTGTCCTGCCTCCCAGGCATGTATCTATATATTTCTCCCTTTTTGCCAGCTTTTCTGAATTCTATTTTCAATATTCAGTTAACTTTGTAGAAAGTAATTATATTCTGCTCATTCTACACCAGCTGGTATTTACTTCATCCTCCATCAGGCATCAACAGAGCATGGGGCTGCAAGACAGAAACATTACTCTGGCAAGCATAAATATTTCATTTTTCACACCACAAATGCGTTGATGATTTATTAATTAGCCTAAAGGCCTGCTGCTTCTGCATAGCTGAATAGCAAAATAACTCAGCTATGATGACTGAGAAAGTCTGTGGCTCACATCCCATTGGAAAGCTTTGACCAGCAGCATGCCTGAAGGCTAAAAAACACTTCCAGTGGGCCAGCACTAAAATTACCAAGATAAATCTTGGACATCACAACCTTAGGACCAGCTTTGGAGAGCTGCCCTGTCAAATTCCAAGCAGGAGCAGCTCTGATGCCGGCCTCGTGCCGGTTCTGCAGAGGGAACCTGTCTGGATGCTGTCAAACACATTCTCAGCAGAACTGATACTCTATCGCAGCCATAACACTCAAGCAAGCCAATAAAAAAAACAGGAAACTGAGCAACAGTGTATTATTATTCCTTGGTGTTCATAATTTCAGATCCAGGCTGGCAACCATATTTGTCTTTCCTTTAACAAAAAAAAGATATATATGTATCTTGAATTTCTCCTTTAGAAATTCAGAGGATCATTCCTATGTCTTAATTTTACTTTCAGAACAGCCAAGACAGTCCCTACTTAATTTTGTTTAAAAATTCAATAATTCAGAAGTTGATTCTAGCAATCCCTGAATTTTAAATGAAAAGCAGAGAAAGGAAAGATGACTATATCAAAATAACTTACACCAGGATTAAAGCACACTGAAACACCATTTCAATGCTGGAAAACATGCCACTGTTCCCATTTCCATTCTGTTTGCCTTCACTTTTAATTAAATTAGAAAGAATAATTCTTATAATCGCTGTAATGATTAACTGTCTTTGGGTGGGCAGTGGTCCAAACCAGTGGCATGATTAGGAATCATTACTGGGGCACCTCCACCAGAGACCAAATAACTGGAGAAAAAAAAAAACCCAGGGGAGCCTCAAGGATCTCAGCAAAGGCAAACACAAGCCCTGCAACCTCATCCTGGGCAGCTTTAGTGAGGGACCAGCCAGCAAGGCTGGAAATCAATTATTTCCTACCACTGGGCATCAGGAAGGTTCAATCACATGTGCAGTGCCCAAAATCCTGTCCTGGCCTAGGAGAGGGCTATTGATACTCCCAGGGAGGAGGATGGAGCTCAGGAGGGGCCCAGGGAGCTGGGCTTGCTCAGCCTCCAGACAAGGAGAAAGGGGGACCTGCCACAGTCTCCAACCACCTGGAGAGCAATCCAGAGAAGATGGAGCCTGACCTTTCTCAGCAGTGGTCAGCAAAAGATTGAATCAATGCTCATAAATCACAGCTGGGTATAAGGTGAAAGGGGGGGGCGGGGGGAAGCCAAACAGAGCAGCATGAAAAGGTCAAGCACTACAGAGGTTGTCCAAAATGTCTGTGGAGCCTCCATCACAAAGGTGGTCGGGGGGGGTTGTGTGAGCCCCTCAGCAAGCTGACTGTTCAACCCTCCCAGTGGCCCCTTCTAACCTAAATTATTCAATGATTAAATGAGTGAAAGAACTTAGTGGCAATTGGTATTTATACAGCCTGCTTAATAATGGATTTTATTTGATGTTTATATCATAAAGTCTTGACCCTACTCCAGAAAGATTTCAGCTTTGTTTCCCTGCAAGGAATTATCTTGTGTACTCTGAAAAACGATCTGACATAGCAAAAACTAGAAACATTTCAGTTCTAAGGCTCTCAGAACGCAGCCTTTATCCATTTACGGTTGAAAACATTTTAAAACATCAGAAATTTCCATGGAGTTCTGCCTGGCAGCTGCTGTGCATACACACGCATCACTTTGACTCTTGCTAAAATAAAGCCTGTGCTTTTCGCTGTCTACCCCTCTTGCCTTATATTAAGGCTTTTTGGTAGGATATATTGAAAAAAAATATTGAGATTGGTCCTATTAGCAATTTCCCTTTATTTTTGCTGTTTATCTTCTGCATGCAACCTGAAGACCCCAGTGGGGACTGGGTAGGTGGTGTACAATTGTGCAGGAAAGAGCAGAGAATTGATGCCCAGGAGGGGTGGTGTATGACAAGCCAGGTACATGGTGGAAGGTTTGGAAAGGGATAAAGAGAGGTACCAAAAACATCAGAGCTGGGAATACAGTCTATGTCTCTGGGTCTCAGTACAGTGCTATCTGTTAGAAAAAAAGCTGGTATGAGGGGAAAAAAGAACATTTCCAAGTCTCTTGCTGACAAAGTCTGCCTGAGGTTAAAGACAGAACAAAGCCAGAGGTAGAATTCTTCCCGAGAGTTATTTTTAAGGTTACTCCTGCTCACCAGATAAACATCACAAGCTGACTCAAGGGAAAAGGCTCAGGAGACACGGATGTCTGCTGCGTTCTGTGCTGGCAGCAGGAGACAGCTCCTGGCCGGGACAGTGGCGGCAGCATTGTGCCCCTGGGGAGCCGTGGTGGCAGCCCCTGCCTGTCCTCCCTGCCAGGCAGGGGTGCCAGTCACAGCAGCACCCACCTGACAGTGGGGCTGGCACACCTGAGAACCTGCCTGGCACGAGCACCAGGCAGCCAGAAAAGGGCTGGGCAATCAAACCTCGAAAAACAGCGATGGGAGCGCTTAGCAAGTGTGACAAAATCAGACACAAATCCCTTCTTCTGGAGGATATCCTGAGTGGGCTGTGCCCTCCAGGGGAGCCACCACTGCCAGAAGATTCAGTGTCCACCAAGACTGGACACTCCACACTTTCTCTGAAGTGTGTCTCGGGCAGCCCTAGGTGCAGCGCTCCCGTTCAGGCGGCCCGCAGGGTGGGCATTCCTTCACAGAGCATGACCAGCTCAGCATCAGGAGAGCTGCTGGCCTGTGCTTCAGCTCCATTAATTTGTGACAACAGGATCTTTAAGATCATGCTTATTTCCCAATTTTTTAGCCCATATTTTGAAGTTAAAAAAAAATAAAATGGAGCAATGTATTTTGCTTCAGCATAGTGTTAGCATTAATACTCAGCTGAAAGACCATGCACAGCTGTGTTTTAACACAGCAAGAATTGATTTACACCTGGACCCATTTCTCTTTGACACCTTCTAGCAGGTCCTGTCAATTACTACTTTTATATGTTTATATTATTTCACTTTATTCTGCATTAATAATGTATGCCTTGTTATTAAAAACCTTAGTACTCAGTGAATAAATGTGGCTTTACTAAATTTTTCATTAGCATTGCAATGAATGTGCATGTTCCTATAAGTGCAATTGAATACATTTTTTAGATGGACAGCTGTCCTAATGGACAGCAGCCTGTGCTTCTGAAACAAGGATAGCACCATCTCAAAAACTGACCCAGAACAACAGTGAAGATCCAATTTCCAAGACAGAAGTTTTGCTTTCCTTTTTTTTTTAATCTTCTTTTTAAAACAATCCTGGCAGATCTATATAAAATAAGGTGCAGAATACAAGCTGTTATCGTAAGAAAAGAGGCAATGGAAAGTTTCTTAGGGTTTTTTTCCTATTTGAAAAATTCCAGATTTTTTCATTTCAAATTGTTGCACAAAAACATCTGAGATCTCACATGCATTAAAGACATCATCACTCTTCCTGCCAATATTTACTTAGAAGACAGAAGGTTACAAGCATAGGAAATAGGTTTGTTTATTTGCTCCTAACTAAAAACATCAATAAAATATGATAATCTATATCTGAGAAAACTGTTTTTACCAACTTCTAGGCAAATCCCTCATCTCATAATGAATTTTCAAGAGGAAGGTAGCCTAGGAATAATTATCTCCTGAGCACTTTTGCCAACACTGTCAATCCTTTGGTTGCCTTACACCCTCAAATTTTTTTGCTTAAGTAAAGAATTTGAAGTTATCAATTGCCACTGTGCTAACTTTCTTGGGCTGCCTTGAGCACATGTCACTTATTCCAATATATAAGGCACTGTAGCTGTGAAATGGAGCACCATAGCAACAAGGGCTTGTAGGAGAGGGCTCTTAAACCAGAGGAGCAGGTGTGACAGAAGGCCTGGGGTTTGTCGATAATTCACACTTTATGGCAAGAGGAAATTGATAAAAGGCATTTAAAAGAGTTAAATCTATTCTATTTCTGTGATCACATAATACATCCTTCATCAACATGTGAACTAACACCTCTAACAAAAGTTAAAGGACACACAGTTCAGCAGCTGATCCCTTCAATCCCATTTCCATGCTGTTCCACACAAATCAAAATTAAATGCTCCCCTTGAAGGAAAGACACTAAGTATCTTCCCAGAACAAGAAGGGACAACAGCCCACATGAAAGGGACAATAATGTTCAGCACTCCTGGTCTGACCCTGCCTGATTGTGGCAGGGTGATCAATGCCACCCTCACAACTCTCACAAATGTTTGGTCTCTCAGAAGTGAGGCTGAGGGGCCTGGCAGTGCTACAGCCACATCAACAGTGACTAAATCCTTAAAACCTTTGCCTCTGACATGGCAGGACCTTAAGTCATGTTGCTCTGCAGTTGGACAAGGGAGAATTTAAAAAAAAAATTACGGAGGAAGAGAAAGGCCACTATCTAAATACAAGACTTGCATCATAAAACCAAGAATGCGAACAGCTGGTGTGAACCAAAGGATTCAAGCATAGGAAATAGGTTTACTCTATTAGCTAGAACTCCCTTTTTTTTTACTTTTATATTTCTTCTGTTTTAAAGTCTCTGGTGCATCCTCTAAATATTTTCATGAGTAATAAAAGCCAATACTTTTATTGTAAATTGCTATTAAAATATTGTTCTAATCTACTGTTCCAATCTAGAATAAAAATAATTTATGTCTTTATTATAACCTGCAGTGTCAAACAGCTCAGAACTTTTTAATCTGAGCACTACCTCCTAACTTACATTGGAGCAGCACAACTACCACCATGTGCTAAGAAAAGGACCAAGATCCACGCTGAAATGCAATCAGATAAGATAAATACTTCTTTATCCTTAGACTAGATTGTGAGAACTTTCACCCTCCAAAATAAATACTACTGCATGTAAAAAACCCCAAAATCGAGCCTGGTTTGTCCCCTCACACAGAGGTTAAACATAGAGGTATATTTCCATGTGTCATGGACGCTTCTAGAAAGCCGCTCTTGAAGCCCCTTGTGACTCCCAGTTATTAATGATCTCAAGCAGTATTTCAAAGCTGAAAAATAGTCACTTTAAGGTCTGTAAGAGACAAGGGCTTGTGCTTTTGCAAAGTGCTGGCCTGACAAGGTACAGGGGCTCTGCACAGGTTCCCTGAGTTTATTTCTGAGATGCAGCTCACCTGGCACACAGGACACTCAGATTCACCCAAAACTGCAAATCCTCAAATTATTACTGAGCCCACTTGCTATCCATGCAGGAGCAGGAAAAGGGCAAGGGAATTTGTTGGTACAGGAATCACACAATAATGCTACATGAACCATGCCCATATTTCCTGCCTCTCCAAAGGTCAGGAATTTCCTGCCTCTCCAAAGGTCAGGAATTTCCTGGGAGTTTTACAAAAATGGAGTTAAAGAACAAAGGCTGGCACTTCACAAAACCCAGATGATGGTTGCTGCAGCTGTTTTCTGCAGGTGAATCCTGCCAAATACTCAGGGCGGGGAAAAGGGGAAAGGCATCAAGGGGAAAAAGCAGAGAAATCATTTTGCTGTGTGCAGAGTCAGCAAAACACTCAGTCTATAACTGAGTCTAAAAATAAACTGACCCAAGTGCCACAAGTCCAGAAGAAAGCAGTTTCATTAGTTGTGCTTGCTCAGGAGCTCCCTCTGGGACCAGGGGAGACCCGTTCCTCTGGGATTACCCGGGGTCTCCAGTACACACAGCTGGACAGACAGGGCATTACCATGCAGCACCATCCAGCCTGCATGAGCACAGCAAGGGACACAGCTTTAACACAGACATTTTATGGGCTCGTTTTTAAAGTTCTGAATGAAGATACCTTCAGATAAGCTCTGGTCTGCACACCAGCCATGCAGACTTTTAGAAGCAGTATGCCAGAACACTCTATACTGCTGAAAGGCTATGTGTCTTTTCAAGTATCTTCTTAGTGCCTTGCTTTGCTCTTCTGAAGATGATCTTTATGGCAAGTACACATTTCTTGCTCCTAACAAAATTGCCAAGAAGTTCTACTGACAAGGGCTTTGATAAAGCCTCAAGTTGCAGACACTCCTGAGAGGAGTAATCCATGTTTCCTTCTTAGTTTATTGTTTACTGTTTTAAAAGCTATAGAAAATTACCTTGAAAGGCTTCCTTTAAGAATCAAGAAAGCTTATTATATGTTCTGACAGAATGGAATACAATTGTCTCCTCCTTTGCAATTTTTTTCTAAATAAAATGTATTTTCTTCTATTTCTCCTTCTGTATGCATTTATGATATTTTTTCATACTATTTCATGTTCAGCAAGACTGATAACTTTCTAGCTATTTTTTGTTGCCTGCTTTTATTCACTGACAAATTTACATTTAGATTATGTATTTTTACCTTTTTATTGGAACAAATGGCAATAAAAGCACATTTGATATAGTGTTTACATCCAAATATAAATAAGCACCAGTAACTGGTCATGAATTTCTCAAGCCCTACAGCAAGAAATGAAAATGCTTCATTGTTTCACCTAGCTGGCTCAGTCTGTAGGGGGTGCAGATGGAGACACGGGTACAACAAACCTGTATACTGGGGTGCTGGGATGTAAAAATCCTACAATCGTACAAGCTTAACTTAATCCCAAAAAACTGCCCTGCCTTTGGAGGAGCAAACCATTCCTTAGCAACCTCACCAGTTCCTCCAAAGCCAAACATCAGTTTCACCAGGAACATAAGCCTTCCTTTTCACAGAGAGTCACAGGGCTCTTGGGAGAGCCAAAATCCTCTTTTCCTTGATGGGTAATGTGCGGCGGACACGTTTGGTTCAGCCTGCCCAAGGCAAAAAGCCAGCTCTGGAAAGCAAGAATCCCAGTCTGCTGATCGTTCCTGATTCTTGGTAGCCTTTGACCTCAAACTACACTCACGCAATCTGTGGAACAGGAATAGAGTTTAATAACTTCCAGAAGCAGCTATAAGCCAAATTCTGCCTGATCACCTTTATGGTATTCACAAGAATACTGAAACTGTTTCCTCGCTAATCATCCAAATGCTGGTGCTGGGGAACACTGAATCCTCAGTTATGTCTTTAACAGCAAATGCTCATTTCTTCAATACTTTTTTTAATACATTCCCCTCCCACTCCCCCCACCAGAAAATCCCACTGCAGAGAGCTTAAAAACCTACACTTTAAAGTTTTCACTGCATGTAATAGAATCATTCATGCTTTTCCTTTTTTTTACCTTTAGTAATCTCACTTTTGAAAAGGACAACCAAAAAATGTAAACTTTCCAAAAGCTGAAAAAGATCTCTTCATCTGAATGTCCTTTTTTGCTACAGAAAGGGAGAAGGGTTAGAAAAGCTGCAATGTAGCAACAGAGGATGAAAATGGGTAAGTGGATAAAAATAAGCAATGAGGAAGCATAGATATCACTTACTGCACACAACATCAAAATAGAAAATGTGTATATTTGTGCCTATGCCTTGCCAAGGTTTGCGGCAAGGAAAGCATTCAATATTGAAGCTCCTCAAGAATATAATTTCAAATATCATGTTGAGAAATCCACACAAAAAAAAAAGGGGGGAGAGAAGGAGGAGAAAGCACCCAAAAGAATAAACACAAGAACCGTCTAATTCAAATAGCTCAAAATGGTAACAGCCTTCAGCACCTGGGGGGAAGGTGAGCAGGCAGAGAAGTGTTATCACTTCTGGAAGGAGCTTGGGGTGGGTCTGGCTGGTTTGCCTTCTCCTCCAAAGCCAGGGCAGGCCACGGGCTCAGCTCTGCTGGTCTCTGAATCCACTCCAGCACTCCCACACTCTGCCTCATGTACCACCTGGCAAATCAAGCACCAGTCCCACGGGCCCTTTGGCTCACAGTCAAGGGCTGTGCCAGCACAGCTTTGCAGAGGGGCAGGTACAAGGCAGGTACAAGGTGAGGGCTCAGGCCATCACACCACATCACACAGAGCAGCCACAGCCTGTGCCAGGCATAGCCAGCCCACACTGGCCTCATCCAGAGCACAGGGAAGCAGCCGCGACACAGGCAATGCTAAACATTCCACAGATCCTGGCTTAAACAGCAGCACAGGAGGAGATTCCCCGAGGATGCCCAGAGGGAACAAGCACAGAACAAGAAACTACCCATACAGCCACCTTTGTGACAGCAGCTCATTTTGAGGTTTAGCTCTTGCTGTTGAGTGCAGAGCTACCAGAAAGAGCAAATGATACTGAATCATCTGAGCTCTGGACTGTGCCCTGCATGGGCTCTGCCTGGAAACACAGCTCACTGCCACTGAGTGTTCAGCACCAAGAGATGAGCAAATCCTAATTCTGACAACCTTCAAGGGGAACTGTTCCCTACTTCCCCAGAGCTCACTGCTCTGGGAGGAAAGGATTTAAAGGATTGAGAAAGAGAAAAGAATAACATTTTCTGGCAATAGTGTGAAGAAACCATCTTTTCACTGAAGTTGATCCTGCACAGGTCTATTGACTTAAGTAAAAAAAAGACATAGCTGTTTAAAATAACAGCACAGCAGCTTCTCTATCTGTTGTGCTCCAACAGCAGTGGGAATTCCCCTCTTTGCCTCACCTTGCAGAGCCCTGGCTGCAAAATGCTCCTAGGGTAATGTGTTGTAGCTTGGGAATTTGGAAATACTATTCTATTCTTCGAAGGCTGGGAGAAAAAAAAAAAGTGGGATGCCATCAGGGTAGAGAAAAATGATGGCAGGTTGACATAAGAGAATGGGCCATTTTCACAAAGTTTATCTGCAGCAGATAATTTTCAAATGTAAACCCCATTCAGTGAGAAAAGAAATCAAACAGAAATACACTGTAGAACATTCCCTGGTCTCTCCTCAAGACAAGGAAAGAAAGTATATTAGATCCAGTTGAAAAATCTGTAAAAACATAACACAGCTCACATACCATACTCGTGCTCTGCATGTATGGCCAATGCACTGGGTTTCTCAACTGTTTGTTCATTATTCAGAACACATTTGCCAAACCACTCACGTGCATATCCAGCTCTCAAACAGGAAATATGCTCTCAATATGACTGCATGCCTACAATTCAGGAAGAATACTTGGGCAATGCAGGTATTTTTTGTGGCATGCACAGGTTGCTCAAAGCAAAGCTCACGTAGAAAATTACCATGGTTTGTCCCAAGCTGCCATTCAGCGAATGAGGTGGCCGAGACCTGCCTGCTGAGAAGGGAAAACAAAGCAGGACAGTTTGGAGCAAGCCTGGCACCAGCCAGCCAGCCCCTGAGCTCTCAGGCCTCAAGCTGTTGCTCCTGAGTGCAGGGTGACTTCACACAGCTTTGCAGTTAACCTCACCGCTAAAAAAAAAAAAAAAAAAAAAAAAGAAAAAATTACTGGCTTGAACTCAGCATTCCCACAGCTCTGCAGGGCTTCTCTCTAAGAATATCAGATAAAGTACCTCCTACAGCCACCACTCTGCTATTTTTCACTATTTGCTCCCCCTTTCTGACCTTCAGTGAGTAAATTAGAGTTATTTTTCTCCCCATGACTGCATTTCAAGTCCAAGCATGCTATGGATCTAACACGCTTACGGACACTTTCTGAGCTGGAATCTCTCCATTCCTATGCTGAGTCCAGTGGGGCTGTGAATAACTCACAACACACTAGAGCCCAGAGCCCAATGGACTGGGCATCACACCCCCATTCCTACAGGCAAGCCAGATGGAACAGGGGGTTAGGTGCAAGGGGATCCACTTCAAGGACCCTGGGATGTGGCTGCAGTGTATGAGGAGAAATAGAACCCAAGCAGGCTGGATCACCTGACATGAATAAGGACCTTTGCCAAGAAACTGCAATTTGGTCTCTTACCACCAAATTTTTGTCAGTTTGTTCAGTCATTTGCCACTCATTTGATCAGGTTGCCCAAACCCCCATCCAGCCTGGCCCTGAATACTTCCAGGGATGGGGCATCCACAGTTCCTCTGTGCAAAGGGTAGCACAAAGGTGCCACAACAGCAGAGGACAGCTTCATTCTGATCCCTGTTCAAGCCTACATCAAGCTTCATGGATGTATAATAAGCTGCCTTTTTTAATAGACCAACTGGATTTGATGGAGAAAAATCTTGAAGTAGAGTGATTTAATTCAGTTTGCAAAAAAAAAAAGTAGAAGGCAAAGCTTTGTTGGATGAAAGAGATAGATGCCAAACTGTTTTAGTAAAGCTGCTGGGATGCACGAGAGAATTGGCTCAAATGCACATTTCATTCAGTCTCTGATTTGTTGCTGTTTGTTTACATTTCTTCAGCAACTCAAAATGCACTTAAGTAGGAAAAATGTTTAAGAAGATTTGCTCTACTCTTTACCACAGCAGGCTTTCTCAAGACATGGGCATTACTCTAAGTCCATTATTTTTTGCTTCACTGTCTTTGGCAGGGTTGGACTTCTCTGCTCAGTCAACGAAAGCTGTTACAGAGCTGACAAGAAATTTCCCAGCTGAAAAACACAGAGTGCCAGTTGAAACTGGCTGAGCAAGTTGATTTCATCAGGAAGCCACTGTGCCTCTTCACAGCAGAGATGACAGACAGGTACGAGGTCTCCAACAGGCCCACATTTGCCTTGGCTTCAAACTATATTTGCCTACTTTTAAGGCATCTTGCCCTAAGTACCAACCATAACTCAAGAGGATTTCCAAATGAACAGTCTTTTCTGGGTTGTTGAAGCATGCTCAAATTTTTTTCCTGTGTGTGAAGTGAGAGCACCTGGCTCGTTTACTACAGGAAAAAAACACAAGTCATCACCAGCAATCCTCCTGTAAACTGTGAGATTTGGAGGAGGAAGCACGAAGGTGATCCATTTAAGGTACATGTCAAGGAACAGTACATTTGGACAGTCATTGGCTGCAAGACATGCTCTCAAAACCCACCCCAAGGAAATGAAATACCTCAGAGCTCTTTGCTTTCCAAAATTTTCCTTGGGGCTATAACCTGTCAAGCAACTGGCAGAGTAGAGTCACCCCTGTGAGTCTTTGTCATTCAGAAATTACTTACATTAAATATATGCAACTTCCCTTTGAAGGTTCAGGGAATCCAAACTGATCAAAGCTGGATATGAATCAGGATTGCTAGCAGACTGGGAGGTGTGGCTTCAGTCCTTGACATGTACATGCCACCTGTGCCCTGCTGATCGAAATGAGTATGTCCATCAATGCCTTCCAGCTTTAAGGCTGATCTGTAGACTTTACTGAACTATGGCACTTGCACATCTGATGGGTTTTGTCTACACTTCCAGGAATTTCAGCCACATCTCCCAGCCTCCATTTGTCCTAATTTGGCTTGTTCAGAACTACTTCTCTGTACAAGTTAAAAAAAGTGGTGCTCCTATGCCCTAAGGTCAGAATTTTGTCAAAGCACAGATTTTTGACATAACTTTTTTAAGGTTATAAAACATTCAAGAGACTGACAGCTCCAGACTGTCATTTGTTTCAGGAGAATAACTCGCAGAAAAGTTACAAAGGTTGCTTTTAGGCATCTAGTTTATATTCTGAACTTGATTTACCCCTGAATGGTCCTTTGTAAGCCATTTATGTTTCCCATTTAAAATAGAGCAGCTACAAATTCTTCTGTTATCTAAGCATGTCAGAAATGAAAATTAGATTGTTTTTTGCATTCCTTTTATCACACCAGCTCGATTCCACGCCACACATGAAAGCTTGGTCTCTGCTTTCTTCTAGCCAGAAGCATTTAATCCTCTTAATGGGTGACTCACCCGACTTACTTAGTCTGGTCAGATAGGAAATCATCTGCACAGCCAAAGAATTACAAGTATGGAACAACACTGCATGAAATTACCTCAAGGATTTCCATATGGATCTTGCTGTCTGCAAGACTATCCTACCTAATAAGCCCAGGGGATTCAGATAATATATTTACAAACCCTACTTTCATTGATTTTTTTTTACTCTTTTCCTCTCCTCATTAAACAAGGCAGATACCCAATTTGAAGGCACTGGTTAACAGCTAAAAGCAACTTTTGTAGGCTTTGTAGCAAGTAGGAGTGACAAAAACACCTCTTCTCTCACTTCCTGTAGGTCAATAAAATACAACACGATGAACCATCTGCTGCTTGTATAATGGGTAAAGGCTGGAATAACACATCAGAACTAATCTAGTCTTTTCAGGGTTATCTTCATGAGTTTTAAATGCAACCTCCCACTGGCTACATGAAAGAGCTGACTTTGCTCTGGAATAGCTGAAGTCATTCTGTGCTAACAATCTTATCTCATGAGGCAGAGAAAATATCAATTAAATCACTAAAATTACCTTTAGACATTTCTCACAAGTCCCCAGAATAGGCTAGTGTGTTAACAACACATCCAAAGCAGTAAAAACAGGCAAGATGACACATTAAGGGTCACATCTTTCATTTGGAATTGCACACATCTGGGAGAAAATCTCTGGGAAGAACAAGTCAGGGGATTTATCTGCTGCACAGAGGCAGATGGGGGGTGGATGGTGGGCTGCTGTGAAGAAAAAGGATGGGCTGAACGAAGGAAGGATGGGCTGTGCTGAAGGAAGCTGCAAGGCCTTGGCAGGTGCACACTGTGGAGCAGGTAAGGGACATTCCAGCCTCCCATCTGGCTCCTGGAGGGCCAGGTGGACACTGGGGGGATAAAACAGGTGCTAACACCCATCCCAGACATCACTTAACCTGGTAAACCTGGGAGCAGCCCAGCACCCTACTGGGAAAACAATCACCTTGTGAGATCCTGTCGCTGCCCAGCTCAGGGGAAGCTCTCTCCAGCTGCTAGATATGATTATTCCTTGCCTCTCCCCATGGCATGAGGCTCTGCAGAGAATACAAAGTCTACAGGGAGGACTGATGGGATTTTCCACAAGGCTTTGTAACACTGATCTGTGCTTTTCAGCTGGGGCAAAGGCAGAAACACAAGAGATTAAACTCCCACTGTTTAAATCTTATGAAGGATAAGGGAGAGGGTTTAAAAAACAGAGCTGTGATGCAAAAGGATGTATTCAGATGTTCTAGCTTACTCAGTAGTAGAAATTACATTTAATTAATAACCACATTCAAATAGCATTAACTTTAAACCAACTAAATCCATGAATTTTCTTCAGTCTAATTTCTAAATACTATTATTTAATTACTGTATCTCTTCTGATATCAATTTAAGCAGAAAATTTAGTCTCATGAGGCATGTTGAACAAAGGCTCAAACATTAGCATCAGTATCTCCTTGTTATTTCCACAATTATCTTTCCTAACACTAATCACTAAATACAATTTTGAAGTAGTATTTTTTTTTACGTATTAACTTGCTTTGAGTTTTTCACTTCAGCTGAACTTAAAAAATACAAGGAGCATTAGTCCAGCAAGACAGATTTGCAGACTCCCATCAACTTGCAAACTAAAAAACCAACTACACTGAAAAGAAAGTGAAAATCTTGCATACGTAAATGTTGTAAGTCACAGGATTTCTTGTTCTGGGTCTTTTTTTCTGTATTTCATCCCCTTTACAACAGCAGTGGCACACTTCAGCTGGAGACAGCCTGGTAAACACTCAAACTGTGGCTTGCTAAAAGGAGAAATACTCAGACCGCTCTTTCAGGAACATTTCTTCATCTGCTTCCTCACAGTGGTAGCTAAACCTTGAGTAAGAATATTTTAAATATTCTATGAGTTTGTGGTTTCAGCATAAAACAGAGGGATTACTAAATTTCTCAGTGTTTTCTTTAAAAGCTATTGTCTGAGGTCTTCTAGGGCTGCTTGGAATGGAAACTGAGGACAATTTTTAGATATTTCAGAGCTTTATGAACTGTCAAAAATGCTTAGTGATAAATGCAGCTTTTTTAACTCTTCATTTTTCAGAACTCACACGTCCCAGAAAACATACATTAACAGGGAAGTTTGTGCAATAAATCATAGCTGAGATTGATAAATACTAAATCTTTCAAAACCCATCAGTGAGCTCTTTGGAACACTGATGCCAATATAATTCAGTTCATTTGCTGAATGAAATTTGCCTAAGCTCAGATGGGGTTATCTCATGTGCACATAGATTAACAACCCCGTAGCAGTGACATTAGAATTCTACACCTCTAAATGTAAAGTGCCACACACATCTGACATCAGTCCCACTGCAGGAAAAAAAAAAATAAAGTTTCCACCTCAACAGAAGATTATGGCTCTCAAAAAAGCAGGCCTGACATATCAAAAAGAATCAAGAAAATACAAACCAAAAGCACTGGCAAGCTGGTGTCCCTGTATCACCTTGTTGCAGCCAGGTGGCTGCTGTCACCAGAACTGACATGATCCTGTGCTTGGAGCACGCTCTGAACACGGCTGTGACTTTGGACTAAATTCTGCATATCAAGGGAAGGATGTCTCCTTCCTCACTGTCACTTTGATGTTAGACGCTGTCTTTAAGACATTTAATCCACCCAGCTAAGGGACATTGATCTGGTGTCTCATGCTGACCTCCACGTTTTCTCAGTATCCTCTGTGCTTGCCTGCAACTAGATGTTTCCCATCCCATTGCAATCCAGAACACCCTACTGCCTTATGTGGGTCTGTCACATGTTTCTCATGACCCTGCTGTGCCCTAAGGCATTACCTCACCTTTCCATCCCAGGGAGCTGGAGGGTGTCAGGAGGGTTCTGTCCTCAAAACATAGACAAATTTTTCAGCAAGAACAGTTCATCACTATTTCTGCCATTAAAAACATTTAAATATTTTCAAGAAAGTGGATTGTATGTTTTCCCCTGGAGAATACAGAAAGAATGGTTCAAAGAACACTAAAGTGCAGTTGTGTAATAAGGCTTAAAATACTCAAATCCCCAGCATTTTCCTGAGTACCCACAGTGACATTAGAAGCTTCTTCCCAGCACATAGTTGGGGTTTTAGATAAGTGTTCTAACTCTTTACTATTGATGAATATTATGTATCCTCATAATGGAGGTACATAGCTATAAATCAGGAGCAATGTGTAATACAAAGATTTCTGTTGCTGAAGTGAAATGTCACAGAAATTAACATTTCAGGGCTTCCCAGGCTTAGCACATGTATCAGCCTCAGCAGAGTCTAAAGTTTGCTATAGCTCAGTCACTCATCCATATACCTGCAAGCATGCACCTACCTCATCTGCAAAAACTGGGCTGAGATCATAGGCGCAACACCCTGCTTTCACGCAGACACTGCAGGAACTAAATCTATTTGTTTCAAAATTGAGAGAAACAGGGAAGACCACCATCATATGGTATTTCTTTTCACATGGAAGCTTTTTGTTATACCGGTTGGTTTTGCAGAATCCTCTTCTGCTCTCATGTTTGTTCCCTAAGCTGCTTTACCCCACTTGGCCAAAATATCCCCTCACTGTACAACCTACTGCTTCTCCTGGGCAGTTTAGACCAGCTTAGCTTTTCTTCTCTCACTCAGCTGAAACATTAATGATGTATATCCATGCCCAAGCCACATAATTCAGGATTAATTATTCCACTTTGATGAATGCCATTGACTTTTGCTCATCTCTTCAACAGGTTTTAACTTGAAGGCTAAGCAAATGATTATAGTAAAGGATACCTTTATCTGGCAGATAAAGGGCACTTTGGAACTCCAAGGATATTACCCAAAAGTTCCAATGGAATTGAAGAAAACAAACCTATTACCATATATTTAGTTCTGACTTCAATAGTTACTTCCCATCCCCCATTAATTATTTCTTATTTTTACAAACTCATAAAGAAAAATAATGCAACTTGTCTTTCTAAACACACCAACAAACCATCTGAAACACTCCCTGGGCAAAGTTTGTGCTTTCCAGAGATGGCAGGTGCAGGCAGTGACTGGACACAAAGCATGGGTTTTGGAATGTGCCAGAGAGCGGGGCCCGAGAGCCAAGTGCTGCCTCCCTCCTCAGCATCACTGCCTTTCCTCACGGTGCCCACAGGCAGCTCCAGCCTCCCTGCATTGCCCTGACCCCTCTGCAGCTTGCATTCTGCACACCTGCCAGGCCTGGGCACCACAGGCACAGCAACAAGCAGGACAGTCTGGATTTACACAGGATATGCAAACCACTGCTTTAAAGTGAGTTGCTTCAGGCTTAATACTGCACTTTCCCAGAAAATGTAAGGAGCAGAGTAAACCTGGCATTGCTGGCTGCAGCCTTAGTGCTGAGCCAGGCTGGGGAATATGAGCAGCAGCCCAACAGGTGAGGGAAATGAGTAATCTGAGCTGAGGGAAAGGAGCTGCACTGCAAACAAGGAGTCTGAGGGACACGGGGATGGTTAAGCTGGTGCTTAGCCCTAGGGGGAATTGCATAACAGTATTCATGGTTTTCCATCACATTTAAAGCAAATTGAACAGGGGTTTTCTCTTTCTAGAAAAGTCTGAATAACCACATCTCAAAAGATACACAAATTTTCCCAGGAAAAGCTTGGGTGAGGACAGCACATAACCACTAACAAAAGGCCAGATTTTTGACTGAGAGACACCCCTTCACAACATCTTTAAGAAATAAAGCTTAAATATTTTCACCATTTTCCCTGAGCTACTCAACCCTAGCCCCAACTACAAAGCTACCTATTAGATTAAAAAAAAAAAAAAAAGCACTGCCTACAGATATTGCAATATAAAATAGACAGTTTGCTCACACACGTGGAAGCAGCACATCCTTGAGTGGGACAGACATTTCAGAGCCACACAGATATGGGAGCAGCTAAAACACAAAAAAGGGTTGCAAGCAGGAGCTGGCAACACAACACTGGGAAAGGCTACATGCTCTCAGAACACTGAGCATGGCTTGACCGGAAACTGGACCTCTTCAGAGCCCCTTATCCAGTCAAAGATCAAATTGAGAATTTTTTTGTACGTGCTTTGAAGAAGAAATAGGAAAATATTACAGGAGACTACTTTCTTTGCATTAAAAAGATCTCTCACACACATTTGCCTGAATCAATATGTGACTCCACAACAACTGGTCAAGCAATTTCAACAGCTCAAAACAGCAAGGAAACAAAAACAGTCAAGGCAACAGCTTAAAAATAAAGTACCTCCTTTTCTCTTAGGGGAGTAACATTTTTTGTTATGCAATTCATACAAATTTACTTTTTAACACAATCTCCCGCTCCCCACAGAAAATAAAATGCTTATATAGGGATAATATTAAACTGGCTATTTACTCACAGTGTAACTTACTCTTTCTCTTTTTTCTCCACCCCCCCAAAAAGCAAAACAAAGAGAAATTTCATTCCTATTTAACCTGATCTGTATTTCTAGCCTGAGCAAATTCTGACAAAAACAACCCAACCCCACTACCCTCAAATGCCTATTTACAGCCATATATTTCATAAACCAAATGGGACAATACCTTTTCTGGCTTGCTCCAGGGAGAAATAAACTTCCTTGCAACAAAGAGAAGGAGTCCCCACACAACAGACCCGAGTACCTGGCAGCTCAGAGGTTTATGTCCCTCCCACCCTCACACCTGGTTACCGTGTTAGGGTTGATTAGGGCTCTGCAGCTGAGCCTCATTAAGGCTCCCAAGGCCCAGGTGTGAGGGCAGCTCCTGTGCTGGCTGTTCCCTGAGCCCTGGCAGCTGTTGCCATCCCGGGGAGCACGTGCTCCCCTGTTGGATGCTGGGTTATGGATGTTGCCCTCTCAGAGCAAGTTTTGAGCCTTCTCTTACACACAGACAGGGGTGGCCTCCTGAAAATGAGGCAGAAGATCATGAAAATGTAGATCTCCTTTAGATCTCCTTTAATATGGAATTATACTCAGGCCTTACTTTGTGATTTCAAAAGTAATGCAATTATCTTTCCTTGGGAAGTAGAAAACCTGGAGGTCTCTTTAAAAATTCATGTTGTTTTCATGTGCCTTTTTCCTTTCCCCATAATTAGTAATTATCTTAACATGTGGTTCTGTTCAGAGTTTGACACTCCTGTAAAGTTGATGGGTGTGCATTGAAAACACCAAAAGAAAAGCAACAAGAAAGGAAAATGAAGAAACCTCACATTACTTGGCTTCCCCACCTACAGTGCAGTGTGCCCATGAATCCACTGGTCTTTTATTTGTTTCTATTCAGTATGCAACTTCTACATTTTAGATAACACACCAAAAAAAGTAATTTATTTTGTTTGGAGGTTTTTTTTTAATAAAGGCTTCTGATTTTTTTTTAAGCTGGAGAATGTGACTTATATTTCTGAACATATGAACAGTGGAAATGCCTCAGCATTAAAAACACAATGGGAATGATTTTAAAGCTTATCATTTCCATAAAACATTTAGATACGTTTCAAATCTAAATGAGCTGCTGATGAGAGCTGTTTTTTGTGTTATGTGACAGCAGAATCCCGAGATCCTTGTTCAACCATGACTCTCACTGAAATTTAGGAAATATTTATCTGAGCCGAGACAGCAGGATTCAGACCCAGAGATTTCTCTGCAAGGCCCTAGGGCAAAATTCATTCTTGATTTAAATCAGACCAGCAGAACTGAAGTCAATAAAATGCCACTGATTTATATCAGCTCATATTTATTGCTATAGCACCCATGCTTACTTCCATGCCCCCGCTGTAATCATTTTCCACCGTTCATTAGGTGCATATATAAAAGCTGACAGAAAGCACAAGCCAACTGACTGCTCTTTGCAGAGCTCCAAATGTCACATTTCCCTCATTTGCAAACAAGGTCCTGATCTTACTAATGCTGGTGGAAATAAGGATTCCTACAACTCAGCCCCATGCTGCTCCATTGGGATAAATGAGATAAAAATCAAGAACTGGAACACAGAGCTACTGCAAGCATTACTGTTTGCATTGCTTTGAGGTGTGACATGCAGGGAATTTTAGGGCTGGCTCTTTCTGTGTAACTCCCACTGGTAACTCCAGTTCTATTTAATAACGTGAAACCTCTTAGTGACATTTCTAGAAACATTCCCTGTTATTTCCCACTCAACTGCTTTATTTATTTTTTTTCCTTTTATTATTGTTCTGCAGTGATGCTCAAAACTAATTTGCACCAAAATGCCCTATCATGCCATTATTTATGTAAAATTACAAACCCCTACACTGTCTGAAGACAGAATGGGGGATGCTGGGCTGTGTTCTAACAAGTAGTTTGCTAAAAAACAGTGGGGCAGCTGTGAAATGAAACCCTTGACAGGCCTTTGGCTCAGTTCTTGGAGTTCCTTGGTGGTCCCAGGGCAGATTCCTTCTGGAAGGAACCCACGTGGTGGCTCCATGCCACAAGTCACACAGCCCAGGAGGCCCTGTCGCCTCTCCAAGGCTCTCTCAGTACACCCCCAATGCTTCTTTCTTGCACAAAGCTTCAAACCACAAACCCTAGAGGCATTTATGCTCCAGCAGCAGATTATCTCTCATCTGGTGTAACCCCCCAAGAAATGCAAAATACCAGCAGATAGCAACTCTGCATGAGTTGTTTTGGTCAACCAACCCACCCCTGAAACTGAATTCCTGCCGAATTCCTCCTATGAACTTCTAGGCTCCTTCTCCAGAATCTCCACTGAAACTCTGGCTTAATTCATTATGTCCCTGGTAATGTCATAAACAACAGGATAAAAGTAATTTTCAATCTACAAAGCCAGTGTGGAAATATCCACCCAACTAAGATGCTCTCATTCATTATGCTAGTGGGTTGTAACAGTTCAAAGATATAATTGTAACATGATCATTTATCTTTTACTCTGTCTTCTGCTAATTTTGAGGGAACAAGAAATTGTACAAGTATAGTGTTATGATTCTAATCTTTCTTCCCCCTCTTTTTTTTTGTTTTCTTTGTTTTCCTTTCAGAGATACTGCTGGAGCTTCAATTAAAACAGGGAGATCTTGTCTTCTATCCCACTGCTACACAAAGAAGTGCTCTCAGCTATGCACTATACACACACTGTGCTGTTTAATTTCTTAGGCATGTGCTACTTTAAATAAATGGAACAAAATTCCAAAAGTAAATCTGCAATACTTTAAACCTGAAAAAAGTCTTACTTACCTGATGGAGTTACCTTTCACATGGGCTGAAGCATAAAATCTTTGGTTGAAATTTGTAAAGTATAAATAATCTCCTGAAAATGTCTTTTGATTCATGCTAGCGGGTTTTTACATGGGCATACCCCACTGAAAGATGGACTGGTTCTTCATAAATGAGTGAGTCAATGTGACTGTGAGAGAGATGATAATTCTGGTGACTCAGTGAGGTAAAACATGGGAGGCCAAGGGAAGCATGAGCTTTGAAAAGTCCTTCCCCCATTTCAGTCCAAGTAGTTTAGACTGAATCAAAACCACAGCCCTCCAGGTGCATTTCAGTACATGGGGCTTGATTCTGATGAAGTAAATCAGTATAAGGATGACATAAACCAGCAGTATGTACAGCAGCAATTACCCGCCAGAATTTTGGACCTGACTGAATTTCCACTGGAGTTACACTGATTTAATTGGCTTTATAATTGATTTCAACTTGACTTCAATCAAGGCTTGAGATATTATTAAGTTGCTGCGTAAGTTTCTCAAAAGTTAAGAAACTTAAAGAACATTATCTGAGCGCAACAAAGCCAGGCTGCTCTTTTTTCTTATTCAGATACATATCTAATGTTTTTTAAAAAAATTCACTGCTTGCCTTATTAATGTCTTCAGGCAAGGAATATAATGCATTAAGATGGGTTGAGTTTAATTTGTTGATTTGTTTGAATGTCCTCATCAGTACTGCACTAGGTAAAAACCCCATACATACAAGCTGTGTATAGGTGCCCCAGCATTCTATATTAAGTCACAGTTTTTTATTATTAGTCAGTACCTCTTGCAAATGTCAAAACTTTAGAGCTGTCACAGTCAACTTACATGCAGAAACTTCTGGCTGAAATTTTGTAGTTCAGTATTGTCTGCCTGAAATTGAAAGAAATATACGTAATCTTAATTTAAAGATCAAATGCCTCAATACCCTCTGTTTTGTAGGTTGTGAGACAGCTTCTAATAACATTTTTCCCCTGTAAGTGTTCTTGATAAAGACAGTCAGATTAAAATGCAGAAGCTTAAATGAGAACACTCATCCAGCTGTCCAAATATGCATCATATTTTCAATAGTAATAAATCCATGTTTACCAACCTATATAACTGTATTCTAAAACACTCCACATGTATTGTTCTCACTAAGCAAACAGAACTTGTTCCGAGACACTTTAGAGACAACGTCAAATGAATTTGTCTCTACAAGTTCCTCTACTAACCCAGTAATCATTCCTCAAGGCTTCCTAGCTCTGCTGCCATATGGTTTTCTGTGAGGAGAACATTAGAGCTGAATTTGTTTTGTTCAGGGGAGCATCCTTCACTGGAAGAGACCAGCATGCATTGTCAATAGTCATGATGGTTCTGCTCCATTCCCCTCAGTGCACAGAGCTGACACCTTTGCTGAGTCACTCGCTGTGACAGGGCTTCCTTCACATTACTCATTTCTTTACAGTATGTGTCGTGTTTTTATTCTTCCCAGTTGACGTCTGCATCAGCATCTCCTCTAAGCACCTTAGCTCTGTGAGCTCCCCCTTGAATTCCTTAAAATTCTTCTTAGCATTCATCAAGCAAATCAATATGTAAGACTGGGAGGTGACTCTGCCACTCTCACCCCTGCAGCACATGGCAGCAGTTGTGTCGTTCCAAACTGCCCATGTAATCCTGAATTCTTAATGCACAAAGTCCTGAAAAGGCATGTGGACAGTGGCTTGCATTTGAACAGAAGGAATTAAAAGGAGCAAAACCCTTGCAGAAGGGAGTGAGTCCATGGGAGAGGAGACAGATGTATCAAAGCAAGGGATACATCAATGTATTTATGAGCATTTGTCTGGGATGAGGAAATTCAGCTGTGAGAAAAGGGACTGCTCCTGAAAAGCAGCAACAGGTGGGCTGCCTGCACAGATCAAACTCAGAGAAAGTCACTGGATGTCACTTCTTCTCTGCAGAAATCCAGCTGAGGGAGTATGGTGCTCCATCTGGCAGAAAAGGAGTCAGAGCTATAGAGAGGAAATTTTAACTGTGGCCGAGGCATATATCTAAACATAAAAAGCCTTTCATGAGAAAGATTAAATTTAATTTCTCCCTTCTCTTTTCTCTTTCCCATTTATTTTTTTCCTTATTTTTTTCTCATGGGAGTGATTTTCTTCGTCATTACTAGCTGGTCAGAAAACAGTGAAATATCTAGAGCATTTCAATTTTATCCCTAAGGGTCATGCCATCGCAAAAGACATTTTACGGCTATAATGTGTAACTTTATTTTGTCATTTGTTCAGCTCTAATTGTGATATGGATCATATTTATTTTTTTAAATTTTCTCTTTTTAATTTTTTTTGTACGTGCTTGAGGTGACCTAAATGCTCCCCTTTTGTAATTTCCTTATTTCTGCTCTGCAGTAGAATAAAAATTGGAGGACATCACAGCCTCTCTAAGATGTCTTGATCATGCTTTTTTTTCTTTGATGTATTCTGAGTGTGCCCTTTCTTTTGTCATATGCAGTGCTTTCTTGCAGCAACTTTTAACAATTGTGATTCCCTTTAACCACAGTCTAAAACTTCTTTAGTTTTCCAACTGCCACCATACTTCAGCTTCTGTATCTTGACATTTTCTTTAAATATTTTTTAAATGATTCTCAAGAATCCATGGTTTGATAATTCTTCTCAATGCATCTTTATATACCATGCTTTAGCTGTATGTAATAATAAAGCATCAAAAAAGAAAGCCAAAACTTAATTCAGACTTCTTCATATATATTAATTTAAATGCTTCTGCCTTTCATATTGCCAGAGACAAGCTGCAATTGCCATAAGCACAGAAAGCACATGCTTGACTTCACCTGAAATAATACTGCCATGTTTCACTCAGCTCCTTTTCCTTGAGGAAAACCCAGGGAAGGTGAAGGCATTGATCACCAAATTTTATGGTGTCAATGAGAGCACATTGGAACAGTGTAACACCTTCCTGTGCTCACAATACTATTAGCAGCATCATGCTGAGGATCTGAGGCAGTTTTCCAGGCACCTGCATCTATGGAATGTGGGAACACCTGAGGGTGAGCAGGTGGCACTGTTGGGTGTGCCACTCTTCCAGGGGACACGTGAGGAACCCCATCTCAGCAAGGCCCATTGCCTCTGAGCTACTCAGAAATGAAAACCCTGCAAGGTTTGCAGGCATCCCTTTGCAATATAGTCTTCTGTGTGGAGAAGACTTCTCCATTTACAGCACAAGTCCAACATCAGAGGAAACCAGAAATAAAAACTCTGCCCAAGACAATTCTGTGCTCAGCCAGCATTTCATTTCAGTGATCAACACAAAGGAGGAGCATATGTGAATTGTTCCTTGTCCTTCTATTTTGGGCAGGGCAAAGTAGCCAGTTTTTTCCAGCATCAAGGATAGTTTTAAAAACAACTGAGGTGTCACATGAAAATTAGGAAGTGGTTGAGAAGCTGGAGACAAAGGACAGAAGCCACACAACTTTCTCAGTAGAAATTTATGTGCCTGATAGGAACAATCGCAGGGAAATCCTCACAGACAAGTCAAGTGCAAGTTTCCTCACAGCCACAGGAATGTACATGATTTTTCTTTTCTTTTTTCTTTTTTTTTTTAAGGGGACTGTGATAAAAATAAGATGTTGTTATAACCTGAGGGTTTATCTCATCTTAATTCTCCTCCTGAATCCTTTCCCTGCAGTTTATTTGCATTTTGTGATAGTTCCTGTGAAACAGGATATTGATTTATTTTAATGCACAACTAAAAAAGGCATGACAAGGAGATGGAGACAAAGAGAAGAAATTAAATTTGTGAGATAACCCAACCATGCTTTGCAGATGTATAATGTTAAGTTCAATGAACAAGCGCTGGTGATACATAGGATTATAAAACCCCAGAGTTCAATGTAGATTTTGGATAACAGAGCAGATACTGCTTCCTGACTGTAGTAAGAAGAGACTAAGGGAGCAGAGTATCTTCAGTGAAAAGCTTCAGTTCCAGAAGAGATAATGGAATGTGGTATTAGTTGGTTAAAGGAACACAACTGGAACTCTGCCTGCTGCTTAGTTTGATTGAAATCCATAGAGGTGGGTGCATTTAGCCAGGTGAGGTTAAGGCTTTAAAAAGAGAGTGAAGGAGTTAACTGCAGTTGGCAGGGGTGTCTGATGCATGTACAAATGGATCAATGTTCTTTCCTGTCTCTCTCCAATACCATATAAATCTCAATAGCAACTGGATGAATCAGCAGAAGAGAAGACCTCAAAAATCAGTTTCTCATTGACTTAGGATCTCCAGGACTTAGTTCTTCTTTTTGCCTTTAGTGTTATTCAATACAGACTATCTGAAAATTAATTGGCAGTAAAATTCAATCCTTTTGGAAGTCTGAGCTTGGTTTCAAAGAAAAAAATTCTCTTTAAAACAAACATTTGCACATTCACTTTTCAGCAACTGGTCGCATCCAAACGTGTGTAAACCCAACACTCAAAAACTGACCTGAAACTTCCCTCAGGTGTGCACATAGAAGGATATTTCTCACTGAAGACACTACAATATAGAAAGGTAATATTAATTTCTTAACACATCTTTTTCTATAACATTTTCCTACCTGGGGTACCATTTCTGTTTATAAATGTGATGATATTAAGCCAACAAAAAGCAGAAGACTGGGTAATGAAGGGTCAGTAATTCAAGTAGTGATCTCAACATTGTAAAGGTATGAAAAGAGCCCTGGACAGCTTGCCAGCATTTAAATAAACATGTGTAGTTATAAAACTGTGCTGCCATTTTTCGTGCATGATAAAAAGATTACTAAAACCGCTGTTACTGTGTAGATGGTTCAGTCATAGAAAAAAGGCAAAGGAAAAAGTTGTTAAATTCTCTGGAGATTGATCTGTCCTTGATACCCAGGTAGGGTAAACCCACTGGCAGACAGGTGAAAAAGTTTATTAAACATTCCTTTCCCATAGATGTGTGAGCAATTAAAGCATATGTGCCTGTGGAAGCTTATAGTTAGGTTTTCTATGTGAAAGCTATTACTCATCAGCCTCCTCTATGTTATGAACTTAGATGTGAATTTAAAATGTTTTTTTAGAAAGTTTTGGCTTTGAATACACTTCATCTGATGAAATTTACACCCCTATATTCTTAAAAGTTCTGGAGAAGCCCTTCAACAAATCATCTCTTTCTTATTTTCCAACAGAAGCAGTAAGATGGGCTTTTCTCTCTCTTTCTGCTGCCCAGCATCTCTGATCTCTGTCAGCAGAGGCAGGGTTGCAGCCCCTCACAAAAAAAGGTGACCACTGCACCCTTGTCCACCCCCTGCTGCTTCAGCCCTGAGAAGAGAAAGGTGCTCTCTGCTGATAAAATGATTTTTCCTCTCCTCAGACGGGAAAAGGACATGAGGTCTTTCAGGAGAGGAAAAAGAAAACTGATTTTGCTGTGGAGAAGCTGCAAAAATGTGAGCCCTAAACATGAATCCTTAGAAAAAGGATCCCAGTTTGGTTCTCTAATTGTAGGCACTATTGGATAAATCTGGATTTAAGGCAACCAGGGGAAATTAGGGGTTCCAGGTGACTCTGTCAACAGAGCTGTTAATAAATGATGGCTTTGTGAGACACGGGACACAGAGACAAGGAGCTGCCTGCTGCTCATCTGGCTCAGCTGAGAGCAAAGCATATTTGCACAGACCTTCTCTGGCACTTAGGAAGGGGAAAATTTGGGTTTCTGCTGAAAAATGAATTGCTTTCTTTCCAGATCAGCTGCTGATAGCACTCTCTTCCAAGCAATGAGAAAAAGAGGGTTTAAATATTGACAGTATTTCTTATGTTCTGAACGAGGAGTAAGGGGACACATTCTTTATTCTGCCTTTATCCTTTCTTGCTTGAATTTTGCTTTTCTTCACTACGCTTCTGTCCATTTAAGAAGCAAGGAAAATTAATATTTCCTCCGTTGAAGCAATATACCCTCCCTGATTTAGTACACATTTGCAAATTGTCTATTTAGTTTTATCTCCTTGCTTTCCTAATTCTCCATTTTGTTTGATCTGCAGTACACAGGAGGCTGGTAGGATTACAGGAAGAAAATGAGCTGCATACTGCAACCTGTGGAGGGTGTGGCAAAAGGGGACTTACTGGCAAATTGATCCGAAGGGATTATTTTAAAGTCAGCTTTTCTAAAACTCTATTTTAATGGGATTAGAGAGATGTCTGATACATATTTGATTTCAGCCACCTTTTAGAGACCCTTGCCTACCTGTGATAACTCTGTGCTGTAAAGAATGCAGCAGCTATGACATTTGTTTTATTTCAGGGTAAATTCCATTGGAAAGTAGGATATTTTAAAGCTGTGAAAAGATGTCAAGAAATCAGAAAATACTGATCATAAGGCTTTATAAATATCCCCCCTTTTTTTTTTTCTTTTTACTCATCATTGCAGCAGCCTACATTTGAAATATCTAAGGAAGTGCTGAACTTTCTCTTATACATGAGACTCACATATTTTATGAGAATTTATGTTTCTTTTAAATCTACAGTAATCTCATTGGCACCATTTATGTTTTAATATAATTATTTTAATTCACTATAGACTCTAGTTATATTTAAATTGACTTAGATATCTTGGTTGAGACCTTGATTCTGGTGAAGACAGAGGGAAAATTACAATCCCTAATTTCCCATCTCTCTCAGTAATACTTTAATAGTCTCAGTGCTAAATCTGGCACTTTTTTTCAGCTTTCCTCATGTTTTGCATACAGCTAAAAGATGAAGTGTCCCACTGGACAGGTCTCCATGAGGGGCTTGTCCTGCTGGATGGGTCCCCATGATTGCAGTTTGTGGGAGGACACAAGGCAAAGCTTCTGACAAGGCAGCTGGCAAGGCCCTGAAGTTGTTGCCTTTGTTGACTTTGTCACTCCTGTGCATTCAGATGTTTGTTTCTGCAATGTGGAAGTTTTCCTAAATGTGCCATTGCTTTACATTAAAATCCAAGGAAAATAGTTTTAAGAGTATTTGAAGGCTACCTAACTCCACCCATTCCAACAGGGAGGAAACATATCCATACCAATCCAGCCCAACTCAGCCTTGGTGTGTTTTTAGACATCAGGCAGGTCCAGGTAAGGGATTCCCAAAGGATTTCCCAGTAAGAATGTCTGCTTCCACTGGGCTGCAGCTACCAAACAGGAACTCAAAGTGACTGCAGTTAGTTCTGTGTTAAATACTAATTGGTGGGTTTGGCCCCAGGGTTTGCAACCAGATAAGGGTCTTGCACCTATTTCACACAAAGAAAAGGATCCAGGTAACTCAGAGGAACAGTCTCTTTTCTCTCCTATCTCTTCTCCAAATGTACTTTATACCTTTTGGCTAAGCAATATGAGACTGTGGGGATAGGAGAATAAGTGTTTCACAGAGAATTACAATATTACTATGCAAAAATAGAGAACAAAAGAATCCCATTTATTTATTTAAATTTTAGTTTTTGTGTTTTTACACAAGACTGAACTCAAGAGATGAAACAAGTGGTCTCAGAGCAATGGCTTTAATTTACTTCGCAAACGAGACACAGGAGCCCCAGCAGCAGGGACAAAACAGGAGATAGGCTGAGGGGAGGTTTCAGTGTAATTAGTTATGCTTAATGTACTTCCAAATTTAGTGTGGGGTTCAGCTCTTCCAGTTCACCTTAAAAAGGTAATGGGGCCCTTCTAAGCTGCCAGAAAAGATTTGGCTCTGGCACTGAGGGGCCCCCAGTGCAGATTTACTCGTATCATTAGAAAAGCCATTTCCTTTTACATGTGAGCCTAATGAAAGTACACTTAATTTGTAATTTTGTATAATTATAGATCTTGATGAGACAGATGAATGTGAATTCAGCATCAGCTTGTGAGTTCATCATTCTTTGTATCATCCATTTCTCAATTATCTCTAATGGTTGTCTTCAAGAGATTTATATCTTGTCATTTTCCTCCTCACCCATGTAACGTATCCTTGCAGATCTGTACCAGTGATTTGTCCTGAGGAGACCAATTTGTGACCCACATCAAGTTTCTGAAGGTTAGGCTTCTAAAATACTTCCAGACTATCTCAAATGGATAGAGGAAAGCCATCCTTCCAGCTCACTGAATTCCCACTGTTCGCTTTCCACTTCCAGAACAACAACCAGTACTCCAAGACTGATGCCTTCTCACCTCCCATTTCCATTCCTTTCCCTTCCCTTATTTGAAAGCTTGCTCAAGATCAAATTAAACCTCAATAATACAGACAATTGTTTCTTCATGCTTCTTTATATATATATATTAGTACAATTTCCTAAATGTCCTCTGGTATTTTCCAGGTCTTAGCTTTCTTTTTAACTTTCCTCTTTTATCCTCACAGTTCAATGGCAAAGTGACCTCCACCCTGGGTTCTGGGCTGTATATCACAGCAGCCTTTTGGGTCTCTCCTTGCTCCTCTTATTCATAGTAATCTTTTAATTTGTTTTTTTTTTTCTTTTTTTTTAACCACCTGATCTACTCCTAGAGGTGGTACTTCTAAGAGAATCTTAAGGTCTAGCAGTAAAAGCAAACATGAGGCATCATGGGGAGGGATTCTGTGCACTTAAGAATTTGTTGCTGAATTAGTTCAGAACTTGTTATTCAGGAAACAACATGTATCTGAGATAAAACATGTTCTGTACAAAGACCTGCAGTTACTCTTCCACAACTCAACTTTCCTGTTATGAAAGTGGCTATCTGAATAAATAAAATTTTCAAAAATCCCACATTTCTAACCTCTCTTTCACCCTTTACATGGTCATCTCCCAATGCTCCGGGCAGGGATTAATTTCCATTTCGGAGCATGGAAAAAGTAAGCCCACATATTATGGTGGTTTTTCTGTGCTCATTCATCTTGCTGACTTTCATCTTGAAAGACTTCAGGATTAACTGAGAACATTTCTCTTTATTTTTTTCCTACTGAGGTGATGGAGGCAGCAGCCTTAGTAGAAACAAATTCTTTTCCATCAGAAGGAGAAGGGTTCATAACAGAGCTCTGTTTATCATCCTCTGAAATGAGAAATACTGCAGCTGTTTGGTCTGCCACTTTGAAATGTTCAGAACCAGTCATGCTTTGTCATTACAACACCCACCATTATCTGCTAGACCAGGAAAGTATTTCAGTGCTTCTATGATAAATATTTTGGTTATGAGTGCTGTTCATTTTGGCCTGTATGTTGTAATTGAGTTCTTTCAAACATACATAAATTGTCAAGTACTTCAGATATCTATCAGCATCCTACCTGTTTATAGAAATGCTTGGGGAATTGTTTCCCTAAATTTAATAAACATGGCTTTACGAAACACCTGAATAAGCACTGTTTAGAGATGTGCAGATTGAAACAGGTGAGAAGGCAGAAAATAAATGTAAGGCAGATTCTATCTTACAGCACAAGAAAATATAGAGGTGACTTTCCATCACCCACTGGTCAATCCTTACTGTATTGCAAATGCTAAAGTAGTTTTGTTCAGCTTTATGAGCAATGAGCTGATTACTCAACTCTACAAAAGGCTGAGCAAACCTAAGGACAGAGCAGTGCCTTTTCCAGGCAGAACTACTTGACAGGACTGGCCTTGCCTTGTCTCAGAGAAATTGTGATTGATGTGAGAACAGCCCCACACAAAACCCACAGCATCACTCCACGCTTCCAGCAGCTCCTGGGAAATAAGGTTTCCCATTCTACTCGTGAATGAAGCAGAAATTATAGTTCTCAGGCTCATAGGACAAAAGGATTCCCCCAAGGGCTCTCATAATTTAACTTTATTGCTAAATGTGTTCCTGTTTGGAACACATTTATTATGGTATTTAGAGGAAGTTCTCATGTGAAGAAATTGTGAGCCCTTCAGTGCTGATTATCACACATTGACCTGGGTGGGATCTTGTCCTTGACAATCAATGTAAACTTGCAAGTGGGCAAAGGCCTGACATCACACTCTCACCTGCCACAGAAGCTTGGTGTAGGTGATTTCCAGCTTCAGATGTCTTAATTTAAATGTGCTTGAACAGAAAGGAGGCATAGTTCAGAGAGCCATTAAGTCATTAAGTGTAGCTACATAAATTAATAATTGCCAGAACAAAATTTTAAAAAAATAATTAAAGAGGAAAAAGTATGAATTTTGAATGAAGTTTTCATTATAAGGTAGAATCGAAATATCAGTATAATTTTTGTAAAAAACTATAATATATATATAGTAAATATATAATATAGTTTACTTTATAGTATAATAAAAGAATAATTTATAGTATAGTATGCTTTATAGTATAGAAAGTATAATATATATGTAAATTTATTTACTGCAATGTTTCTTAGCATAGTAGTAATTCTTGGATATACCTGGGTGAGAATTTTTCATGGAAAACATTTTGAAAGAAAAAACCTTGAGGTTGCTCCACTGTTACTACATTCCCACTATTCTTCTTTGGGCAACCCCTGATGATTAAATAGAAGCAGATAAGGAAAAGAAAATCTCAAATAATTGTGAAAAGAGGTGGTGTAGTTCTTGAGAATTGCTCAGACACTATCAGCAGTACACAAGACTAGATTTGGGAGCTGGATAACTCACCAGCTTCCAAGTGATGTCTCACTCCTGCAGTAAAATAGATGCATACTTGAAGAAAAGGAATGAGAAGTGATTTTTCCCTTGAACTGGGAGAAGAACTACACAAGGAATAAGAAGATCGGCAGAACAAAGACATTGCATAAATCACAATTTCCTCTGCTTTATTTTCCTTTTTCCATTTATAGAGTGAAATTATCAAGCATGCAGATAGCTTATCTATGCAATGTTTCATTTCATAGGGTTTTTGAGAGAAGGCACTAGAGGAAAAATACAATAAACATACCTTGCCTGTCATATGATAACCACACTGTAACTTGGAATATTTAGAAAGGAGAGCAAAAACTGAAATGTTTAGAGGATTGCAATGCAAGGATGTGTACGTACAAAAGAAACCTTTGGCTAAGAAGTGATCTTGTTCACTTTTCTTCATTAAAATGTGGTGCAGACAAGGAGATTTCTAAGTAAAGCGGCAGCAATAAACCTCATCCCCCCAAATGCCACAAGTTTTTCCAGGCATTTGCACAGTAGGAAGTTCTTCTGGATTTCCTGACCTCCCCACAGAGCTTATCATATGGGTTCCCCACATTTTACACGGCTTTGTTTCAGCCTTACCAGCTGTGTTCCTGTCACTAGTGGCACATAGTAGCAGCTTAGACTAGAATAAGGTGTTGGCTCCTGCTTGTTTCCATCCCTGCTATAGTCATTGGTGGGAATAAGCACTGTGCTCCTTTCTCTGTCCCCCTTTCCTTTTGGAACCCATTGTTCCAGCCCCTGGCAGTGAAGGAAACACTCAGGATTGCCAGCATCACCTCCATTTGGCTGTTGCGCTGCTCTGTTTCCAGAAGCTGCTTATTCCACCTCTCAGCTGCCCAAGGAAGGTGTTGGAGAGCAGAGGGAGGGATTTGGGAACCACAGAAACTCCCTCTAGAGAGGCAGAACTTGTTGGGTCATTTGGCCCCATTTTGTGGGGAAGTCTCACTGCTTCCAGTGACTCAGGTTTCATACTGCTCTGTAACTTTATACCTCAAACTTGACACCTTCCTCAGGAAAAGGCTGGGAAGATCATTTGAGTTTCTTAATTTCTTTAGTCAAGGCTTTAGGAAGGAAGAGGAAACCACCAAAGGTTATTTGCATCAGCTAAATCCGTTCATGAATCCCATTTTGACATGACAACCCTCTTTGCTTTGAATCACACTCCTACTCCTTACTTTCCCCCTTCCTTACTTATATAGTGCTTGGGTTTTTCTCTTTCAGTATGGTACCAGAAAGTGAAAAAAGAAAAAAAACCCAAAACAACCTTTTAAAAGCCCAGTATAAAAAACATCAGATACAAAAGTCTTGTCTGACATGAGATATGACATCATCACTATCCTGAAGTCAGCTTAAACCTGTCTTTCTCTTGAAACAGTGAGCTCTGGAAAAAGCCCTCAAGCCCAATATTACTTTTAACTTTTTTAATCCCCACTTCCTTTAGCACTGATCTGACAAAATGTTCTGCTAGTACTGAACTCAGTATTACTGAATGATTGATTGGCAGATTTCTTCTGTCTGAGATAGTGTGGCTGCTGCTCAGCCTTTGACTGAAAAGGGACCAATGAATTTAAAGATGCTTTTCTCTCCAAAGAGCCTCTTTTATTATCCTGCAGCTCTTCTGACACTTTAGAAATACAAAGTTGAGTTTCCCCTCTGCCTTTTCACTGTTTGGGATGATTGTTTTGTTGAATTTTGGCTGCACAAAGGATTGCAGTTTGAAAGTAGCACAATCTCTGTTAAATGGCAGATAGCTGTTAATCTACATCCTTGGGCAATGGTGCCCTAGAGCACAAAAATGGGGAAGGTTGGGGTGGCAATGGGAGTGAAGCTGGGTGGAAGGTAGATCTTTTACACCTCAAATCCTCAATGACTTGGAAGTGAAACCAAAGGAATGTGTGATTTACCCCAATCTCAAAAAAAGGCTTCATTTATGACAGCTGGATCTGAACCGAACTTTGCTGTGGGCTTGGGCTCAAATCTTGTTCTACTTCCATCTCTTTTCTTCCACAGAAACAATAATGCTAGGAAGCTCACCTATGGCACTTCAGAAGATCTGTTTCCTCTCTTCAGGATGAACCATTGAAATGGATGCTAGAGACCCACAGAGACTTTCCTCAAGTCCCTTTCCACAGAGAGCCATCCCAAATGACAGCTGCTGCATTTGTGCCAGAATGTTTAATAGATTTACCAGTGAAGCACATATGAAGAGGTGGCAACTGAGCTTTTCTGGATTCAATCTAATGCAGGTCCTTCTTTATGAATTGGACCACTTATCTTCTGCATACCCTCTCCAGAAGCAAAGTATGCTAAAAGAAGTTTTTCAGTGCTGAGATTATTAATTTATGACTAGGACCTCTCATTTCGTGAGCTATCAGCTATCGTTTAAATGTACTTCAAGTAAATATATATTCCACTCATATGTATTCAAATTTTGCTAACACAGAGCTGCTGTCACAGTGGTTAGTTCATCCATTATTTACATTAATAACAATAAAAAATATTATTCTTCAGCTTCAGCATAGCCTGAATTTAGGTATTTTTAAGAGTCTGGCAAATGTTAACCCTTACTCAACTCCAAGTCTGCAAAATGTTATCATATCTGTGAAGAATGCGAATGCCAAATAGAGTAATTTCTTCAGAAGTTTCTCACTGAGATATCTGATACTTTATAGCTTACTGTCCTTCCTGAGAACCATTATATTTTCTTGACTTTCAAGAAGCAATGAAAAACTGGAGGCAGAAAACACAAACCAACGTTGTTTATGCGTGGCAGAATAAAGGGAAAATCTAAGTGAAGCAAACTGGAGCTTGGCAAGGAACAGAGGATTGGTGCTCTTCTGTCCCATGACAATACTTTTTTATCCAAATGTCTTTATCCGATACAGCACTGAGGAGCAACACAGTGTGCACAGGCAGGCCAATTAGTTCATCTGTGAGATTCATCACTACATAGTACAGTAACCAAGCCTTTGCTGTTATCCACCCAAGAAAACTAACTCAGTTACCTGAGGATTTTTAATTTTTTTTTATATTAAGATACACCTTTCATCTTTGACCTCATAGTTGATAAGTCACATTTTAGAGACCATTGGTGAAGACAGAAAAAAAATATACAATGTTGATTCATGTATTCAGTAACGCTAACGGTCTTTTCAGGAATTGGGAAGAGAGGTCAGAAACAAAAGAAAATTTCCAAAGAATGGTTTATGCTGCCATGTTTTCAGTAACTGGAAAAAATCCATCATTTTTCAATTAAATTTTTCCTTGAAAAACATGGCTGGACATCTTGTTTTGCACCAACTCCAGCTGCAGTTTATTGCTCTCTGCTCACTGTCTGATAATATTTTTGGTTACAAGCTGACAAGTTAGGCTTTTTTTACCTCCTTCTCACATTTAATGGAAATACACAATTCTTTGCTGTTTTATTCTCCTCTGGCTTTAGTTGTATGCCATCTTTGCACAGGTACCTCATCCCCTGACACCCCAAACAGACCTGTGATAGGCTGTAAGAATTGCAGTACCCTGCAATGCAAACCATTAGTGGTATCAGACTTAAATCTTTACTTTTTTTTCTTTTGTTAAAAAATAAATCTTTTTCGAGAGACTGACTTTATTCCCACCTAGCCCATTTCCATGTAGAGCTCTGAGGTCCTACACTGCTTTACAGCCTGCTCAGAAAAAAAGCACACAGGGCCAAGAAACATGATTAGAGTGTTCAGCCACAAAAAAGATTTTGATATAAATATTTGCAAAAGACCAGGGCTAGAAGACTGAAAGAGAACAGGATATAAAAGAAATAAAACTCTGATTGAACACCATGTTGGAATGCTGAGGTGCTGTGTTAAATGGAGGACACAATTCTGTTTCAGCTGCAGGAAAGGGAAACAAATTCTTTCTAATGCTCTTCATTAAAATGCTGATTTAGACTTTTTGCCTATGACGGGGCAATCTGTAAGAGAAAGTCACGAGGGAGTGAAGCTTTGAATTTTAATCTCTCTCTTCCTCTTCTTCTTTTCCCTCCATGTTCTTATCCTCTCCCTTGTCTAACATAGAATTGGATGACTGTGACTCCAGCATATACAAAATTAAAAGGCTTGTACAAAATTAAAAGACTTAGCCTTGCCTGCTTCTTTATTTACCTGAGTAACTCTCTACATAAAAGTCTCAATAGTCCCAAGAACAGGTTCTCTGAGAGTACCAGTGGTGTGGCTATGTGACTCCTCCAGAAAACTGACCTGAATTGATGATCTTCAGTCATTGTATAGGAAAACCAATTTGAAATAGATTTCAAATTAAACTCACTACACTTGGTGTAATTTCCTGATGTCTGTTTCTTCTTAGTGGCTCATGCTTTGTATTACAGGTATAATGTCCCACAGAAGTGGCCTCTAGTGGATTCAGAACAAAATGAAGTAAGAAATATCTTCCAAACTGTGCATTCAGCAGGATATTTAAATTGAATGAATTGATTTTTTTCCAGTCAACTGTCGAGCTAAATTCAAACCTAGGAAGACAATTGCTGGAAAACACCCAACCAAATAAACCAACAAAAAACCAACCCTGAAGGCTCTGGGCAGAAAAAACTTCATTGACACTAATAATATTCAATTTTGAGATCGCTGTCTTGGGACTTCAGCACAGCAATGGAGTGTTGTGGCAGAAGTAAAGAAAGCAAAAGGGTGTGAAAGGGGAGCATCCCAGGATCTCACAGTCTTGGCTTAGCCAATGACTTGGTGTACAACCTTGGATAAATCACTTGTCTGATTACATCTCAGGAAATCAGCTGGAAAACGAGCATAAAAGCCTGGCCTCTCTGACAAGCTGCTTGGAACAAACTGAGACATGCTCCTGTGACAGCCCCAACAGCTGACATGTATTTCTTTAGATGGAGGATTGCCTAATGGGTACCTTGTGGGGAAAGGGGAAGAATAACCCAACATGACAGATGCAAAATGCACCTGTAACATTTACTGCATAAAAGGTTGAAGTTCCTGCACATTTAAACTAAAGTACAGAGGATAAGACAGAAAAAGGTGATTTTCTAACTTTTTTTTTTTTTTAATCCTACAAAATAATAGCTAGATTTAAGTGGTTAGTAAAAAAGTTCAAAATTAATTTGAATTTATCCCAGCATGTTCCTCCATGCTAGATATCATGGTCTCTATGTGGATCAAAATGTGTATCAGATGGACACAAGAAGTGAATATGAGTACCTGGCACACGAATCCTTGCCTCCTGTTTTACCCAATTCAGCTCAATCCTAACCCGCTCTACACACTCACTGACCTTGCAGGCTTGATCACCCTTATTATGAATGAAATATTAGTTTTTGAAAAGAGTTGGGGAGCTGAAAGAAGAGGAAAGGACAAAACTGATGCTATGGCTGACTAGCAGAAAAAAGGTTTGGGAGGTTTTTTGTGGGTTTTTTTGTGCGTTTTTTTGGTTGGTTGGTTGGTTTTTTTTAGTTGATTTTTGTTGTTGGTGGTGGTGGTTTGGGTTTTTTTTTTTTTGTTTTTTATTTCAAGTTTTGGAAAACTCGAAGGAATGCACTATCCAGGTAGGTGAGTATATATGAGAGTTAAAAGTCCCACAATAAACACTGTGCTCCTGGTGACTGCTTAAACACTGATTCTTTACTTGGTTAAGCTCTGCTTCTCTGAGGAAGTGTGTGTATGCAACTTGGCAGTTGCTAAGGTAACAATCATTTGGGGGAAACAGGAGAGTTAAACAGACTTATAAAACCCACATAAAATTGACATGAAACGGCAATGGCTTCTCTAGGCTTGCAGTAACTTCCTGTGTTCATGAATACACATCTCTAACACAAACGTTTCCATTTCTGAGGAATTACCTGGTTAAGTTTTTGTTTAAAAGATGAATGGCAGTGCCACCTGTACTTGTTTAAGGAAGAAAAATTGTGGCTTAATGAGGGAAATGTACTTTTGGTTCAAACCACCACCATTTAACACACAGGATATTTACACCCATTCCCTGCCACTGTTTCTCCTCCTAGAGGATGTAGCCCAGCACAGCTCAGGGGCTGCTGAGGGACCTGTCACCTCCTCTTCCCACCGTTGGGCCTGCCTGTGCTCTGGGGCACAGGATGCACAAAAAGCCAGGGCAGTTTTCTATTAACTCCTTCTTGTGTAGTGGTTTTTCCCCAGACCAAGACAATTTGAGTGTAGTGGGTACCAACATCTATACCTGAGATAAGGGACATGGACTCACACTGCACCTCATTTGGCTGCCCATGAAAGAAAATACAGGCTGGTTTAACTGACAAAGATATTCTGCAGCTGCTTCAGTTGGAAATAAGTTATAAAGGTTAAGTAAAATTGTAACTAGAGGATACTTCCCCGATGTCGAGAAATCATCTCTTCACCTCAGAAATATTTTCTCTATATAAGGCAACAGCATCACTTTTTTGGTACATATGAGACGTAGTGTTGTAGATGATGATAACTTGGAGCTGAGTAAAACATCAAATGTTTCTTTAAAAAAAAAAAAAAAAGAGAGAAAACTCCACTGCAGGAGTTGCTGACACTTTCCAACTTTCCAACAGGAAACAACTCATCATAGTTAGAGCATTTGGGGTAACTGTTCAGTACAGGCTTCTTAAAGGCTCAGTCATCCTTTTCTGATAGGAAAGCACAAAACAAGGGTGGTCACAGCCACATAAAAAAACTCAAATTGGATAGAAGCACAGATGTTGGCAGCATACAAACTAGGAAAACAAGAAAACACTCCAAAATGGCACAAATCTCTGTCCATCATTTAAAAAAAAACATGTAAAAAGGCCTGGGTTTCTCTAAGAAGAGTCCCTTAAGAATTCAGATCTGTGACAAGAGTGAAGGAAAAACTAGGAATAGAAACCAAGGTCTTCTAGCAAAGACCCACCACCCAGAGAAGGGATCCAAGGTATCCAGACAACTCAACAAGATGCCTTAAAATAGGCATGATAAATTCCAGTAAAAAGGTTCACTTGAGTGCTTTCAGCAGCTCGCAGACCTTAAGTTGAAATGGAGTCAGAATTTTCACACTGCTGCAAGATCACTTGCATTGCTGTGTATGTTTCAATTTCAGGAAAAGTAGAGGGAAAATGCAAGTCCTTCGGGCTAAACACTTCCCAGATGTAAGACTGTACTTGTCCATAATAATAAGCATTACACTAGTTCAGATCTATTTTGCAAATGTCTTTGAACCTGCGTCTATCTGCAGGGTAGGAAAAAAAAAAAAAAGAAAGAAAGGAAAAAGAACTAGGCAACTTTCAGCATAGAAAGATGGTCACAGCTAAAAAAAGCCTCTGTGAATCCAACTTGTACCCTGAATATCCTAGGGGAATCAAGTGGTGTCTAGTGTTGTCTATCTTGATTCCCTGCCTGCCTATCTGTGCTCTCAAATAGTGATTTCTGAAATGTTAGTCCCACTGGCAAGCTCTGGCTGGGGCTGCCAGGGAGCCAAGTGAGCAGCTGCGCTGTTTGCAGCAGGCACCTGTGCCCTGTGCCCTGTGCACAAGAGGAGGTCACGGTGGGCAGGGCACGGGAGGGGAGGGAAGGAAAGGAAAGGGTGGTGCCCACTCTGCCTGGGGAAGAAGGCAGCAAAACTCCATTTTCTTTAGTGTTGCCTCCCTCTGGCACTCAGAGCAGCAGCGATGTGCTTTCTGCAGAGAGGCATCAGCAGTGCCAGTTTTCAGGCACTCAGCAGGTTGCCAGAGGGAAGTGGTTTGGAGATGCAGCTGGAAAGATCTGCCCTGCTCTTCTTGTCCAAGTTCATGTTTTTAACCTTACAAACTCGAAAGGCTGGGCTTTTCCTTGTGTGTATATGAATGTGAACGAGACATCTGCCTCATGAAAACACAAGTACCACTGGCACAAAGAAACCCATCTCCTTCCACTGGTGTTTCCTCCACGAGAGAGTTTTGTCTTTACTAGGTAGCATGTTGAGTGTCTTCTGCAAGGCTTTTCCTATTTAGGAGTGAAGCCTAGGGTACTGCATTAAATATCTGATTTCATTCCTCACAGGGTCTCTCTCTCCCTGCGAATTTACAGCTGCTCCTCATGAGAGGCAGCAGACAAAAAAAAAAAAAAAAGTGAATGTTTGTGTGCACATGGGGCAAAATATTTGTTTGTAATACAATGATGACTTTATAACCACATAGTAAATCTCAGAGCAGACAAAAGCTGTTGTTTATTACTCCTGCTTTGTCTATAATTTTCTACATTACATTTTAATACCATTCTTGTCCATGAAAAAAAAAAAAATTATGGAGATAATTCATACTTTCTTATCATCAGCAGAGGGGGGAATCAAGGACATGAGCCAGTGCTCCAGAATGATTTCATTGTATGAATTTACTGGTGTGCAAAAGAATAAAAACCACCTAGTTAAAAGTCAGTGATATTAAACTTAAATCAGCTGCCTAAAATCTGCAAGACAGATCAGTATTACAAGACTAATTTAGCAGTACAAGGAAACTGACGGCAGCAGACAGACGTCACAAGAAGCCTGGGACACAGAGTCCTCATGACATCTTAGTTCTGGTCCAGGATATGGCCTGGCAGTTCCTCACCCTCTTAATCATCTCTGAGTCATCATAATCAAATCCAAGTAACTCATTAAGACAGCATTGGAGAAGGCCAGTAAGCCCCAAACCACCTGCAAATGAGAATTTCTTTAGGCTAAATCAATGTAAGTCAATGAAGTGTGTGCTGGCAGTCTCAGGAGGGACTTTCAAAACTTGCCTACCTCAGATAATTTTTTCAAACCTAGAGCTACTACTTTGGCAAGAGCAATAAATAGTTGTGAGTGATTTAATTGTAATCTAAACATGTGCCAAATTTTATTTTTGGGACAAATGGGTGAATGGCAAGAAGAAAGAGTCGCACAGTACAACAATAATTTAGCATTATTTACATAACTAACAAAGCTTTTTTGAGGTTTTGCAGAGGTACCTTAAAAGAAAAGTCTACCAGCTGTATTCTGTTGTGCTTGAAATCTCTCTGTTGGCTTAAATGGAATTTCTCCTCCATGAGACAAGCAGAAATAGATGTCCTTCTGAAGGAAAAGACACGTTTGCCTCCTACTCAGGAATGAATAAATCAATGTTCAAACATCCAGAGTGCCAGGGGAAACAAAGGGTTAGCTGGACTGAAGGGCCTCCGGGTTGCTGGGCATCCTTTCAGCAGGACTGGTTTTTACACCAACATTTGGCAGGTTGCACTCTATTTTATGGTGAAAAAATGGACCCTTATGATACCTCTGGTAGGAGCATAGTGCATGGAAAGAAATGAATCCTGTGCTAAATTCAACCTGAGCCTCTGGCAAGCGAGCCTGAACCTCTTGAAATTATTGAATTCACTAATGGGATCCCTCTCTGAGAGGAAGGAGATAAATATCCAGACCATTTATCACGATCATATTATTAAACATTTAAAAATGGCATTAAAGGGGACGATGCACAGACTAATACCCATATCAGAACTAGCAGCCCCAAAGGGTGTTAGCAGCCCAAATTGCTAAAGCCTCAGTCTGGAGGTGCTAATCACAGAGCTGGGCTGGGTGTCTGGTGAAAATGAACATCCATCGCCTCAGGCCGTGCGGCTGCAGTTTGACTGTTCAACACTACAGTAAAGCAGTCAAACAGAAAAAGCAAACCAATATGCAGGAGAGCTCTGCACAAAAGCTCAGATCCTTGACACAATCACTTTGTTGTGCTGCCATCCTTATTTTTAGCATATTTTGATAGGAGAGACTTTTCCTTTTTGTCTCAGCCTGGTGACAGTTAATTAAATAAACGTTCCGCTGGAACCTGATTCATATTTTATATGATGAACTGATTCAAAGGAAAAACCTGTTTGAACTGCAGGGGGTAGATGGGTATGGGGGTGGAAGTCCTTACATAAATAGTCACATCATTTTGTGTATCATCACTTAGTGTCTTTCATCATCTCTTCAGCTCCCTCTGATATTTCTTCTCTAGATGTCCATTCTGTTTGTTTTGTTAAGGTGACACATGAACAAATCAATCTGTCTGCTACTCTGAGCAGCTAAGCCCTATGCATCTCTGTTCCTGAAAGCTGAGGAAAAAAGAAGGGGACAGAAAATAAATTCCTTGTGGAGTGTGAGAAGAAGAACATTTGTTCCTTCTTTTCTGGCAATTCAGTTAAACCCTGAAGGGCCATTCTTTAGGTTTTGGTATTGGATTTTGGACCAGAAAGGCTACTAATTGGAAGCACCAAATGCTCTATGATCACTTATGTGCCTTGACCTCTAAAGGGAAATCAAATACACCCTTAGAAATAAATACAAGAAGACACATTCATTGCACCTCTTAGGATAACCACCCACATACTCTGTGGAGCTCTGCTGAGTAACTTGAAGGACAGCAGGAGGCTGAAGGAAAGCTGGAACTTTTCTCAAGCCTTTTCTCAATTGGTTTACACCAGGCCCAGGGGAAATTCTCAAGCAAACATCACTTCCATGGGTGGTTATTTCCTGCTCACCAAAGGCCAGTCAATCTCAAACCAGCACATTGACCCAAACCCCAAAGAAAGGAGTGAATGTGACAGCCTGTGTAGCAGGAGTGGGCAGGAAAGTGTTCTTACTAATTGTGTTCCCCTCTTCATGAAGAACCAGAACAGACTCAGCCTAACTGGCAACCTCTAACCCTGTGGCTACTATGAAAAAAAAGCAGGAAAAAAAGTTACTTCAAGTACTGACTCAATTGCAGGTAGTGAGTTTTATCCTTCACCCTAGAGAAACCTGAGTTTTAACATCTGATGTGCCTGGCAGTAGGGAATGCAGCAGGGAATCCCTGACAAGGTAGCAGCCAGTAAGAGTGGGTTAGCTTTTCCTGGACACCAGTGGCTTTTTTCCTGTGCAGAACATTCTGATTCCTGTTTATCATTATAAATAATTTTAATGTATATTAATTAGCAGTAACGTGGCAGGTAGCAGAGAAAAATCTGTGTGATGAAAATGGCAAAAATGTACTGGATTTCAATGATGAGGTAAATGATACCTTCAAAGACTAAAAGATTTTAAGCACAGAATAAACTTTAGTCAGTTTGTTCTAGAAAATTTAAGCCAGCAAACTTTATACAGTCGCTTCTGTAATGAGCTTAATAACTTAAAGATAAACTAAAGCATTTATTTTACAGAAAGGCCAATCTTACAGCTGAGAGAAAATTTACTGCATCACTTGGAAAGTTCTGCAATTACAATTATCCTCATTATAAAAATGTGTTCCTCCTCATTATTTAGGTGCTGTTGTTGAAAGCTTAATGGTTCACACTCATTTATATGGGAAAAAAATAAACAGTTTATTATGAAGTATGGAACTATGGCATAATGTTCTCAAAAATTAGTTCAATTTTAATGAGGCTGCAGAAAAAGTAAGTTATGTGTTCATTTTTGTTCTGGCTAGGTGCTGAAACGCAGCTGTAAGGGTTGTTCCAACCCAAGCAGGCAGGCTGAATTCTCACACAAAACCCTCCTCTCTCAGGAGACAATGATCAAATTTTCATTAAGACCTTAGAATCTTTCTGTCGAAATCCTTGGGCTATAGGCAGATCCAAAACAACCTACTTTTAAACCAAGTATTTTACCTTGGGGGACTTATTTGATATGAAACACAGCTGCTTTTTAATTTCTAAGTTGACCAAAAACTATGCATATGAAATATACCTTGGGCTTTTGAGTTCACATACAGAAGCACTTGAAAATGCAAGTGTAGCTCCATATTATTTTCCTAGAGGATTGTGGCAGGAAAAGTTTATAAATTTAGGACAGCTCCTGAATTTCCACACAATTTCCATTCAATTTTCATGTGAGCCTTTGAAAAGTGTCAATATTTACCTGGCGAGAGCAATTTTCCACAACACCAAAAATGAAAATGGGAAAGTAACTTATAATTGCAGCAAAACAAAATGGTTTTCATGATATTGGATTGAAAAAAAAAATTAAAGATAAAAAACAGATTGAGGCTAAGCCAACATTTTGTTTCAGTGCTTCACTTCATATAAATAAATCTGTGCCAGAGGAATAAGATTGCTTAGCATCACTGGAAGCTGAACAGATGCTCATTTCTTTGTGATTCTCAGTCCATCTCTGTGGAACCTAAATTTCAAGCTGATACTAAAACCTGCTACTGATAATTCCTTCTTGCCACTATCCACTTCCCAAGCCTGTTTTGCACTTGGAGTAAAGTCTCTTTGATTAATGCATGGAAATACATCCTTCTAGTTTTCTCAGATTGTTTTCTGTTTCTGCTTTATGACTTTACTCCCAGCTGAGGTTTTTGCAGGGACAGTTAAACTTCAGCATCATCCCCCTGGTTTTAAGTTGCTGAAATAACCAACTATTCAAGATTTGCAGTAAAAGCAACATGCCAATAATACTTTGGAGCTCAGAGATGCACTTCTGTGCTCCTAGACCTTTTTAAGCAGTCCTTGTAGTCTGGGAGGAAAAGTGGCACAAATGTTTGTGAACAGCAGAGAACCTGCAACTCCTGCAATTCATGCTTTTTTTAAGAAAAAGTGTTATGTGCATGGTTTAATCTGAATGAATTCTTGCAGCTGACCCTGGGTATGTTTTCCTTACACCCCTCTGTAATAGAAGATCAAGGTAAGTCAAGAATCAACATTTAGTCAGATTCCAAACCAAAAAGGGCAAAGCAACAAATTGCCTTTGAACAGGTAGTGACATGGGACACATAGCATGCTGCCCTATGTATTGTAATGAACCCAGATCTAAAACCCTGACACAGTTGTATCAAATGCAGCTTTTCTATAATTTCCACCAGTATTTTTCCCCATTTTCTTTTGCTATAAAAAATACAATCCAACAGTGAACTTGCAAAAACCATGGATGTCAGTTACACATTTTATCCTTTCCCTATTCTGGGACACACAGAGATTCCCCTCAGCTTTCCCTTTCCTCCCAAAATTCTGAGTCAAGAAATAAGATCATACTCAAGATTGATTCTTCATAGATAGAGGTGAAAATTATATGCTTCAAATTAAAATCTACTGCATAATATATCAATCATATAATGGAAAAATAGGTTCACAGTTTGAAATTTGTTGTTACAGTGGAAACTGAGGCACCATTTAAAGGTTCTGTTTCAGGATGCAAAGGAAGATGTTAGGGGGTTTTTGTGTTTTATTTTGATAAAAGTTCTGTATACAGCAAACAGTGTTCTTAATTTCAAGACAGCAGCTCACTTGCAGAACCACCTGTAAGTCCTAAAGATTTCCTTAAAGCGTTTGACATAAGTTATACCTCAGCAAAGGTCAGCTCTCCCTTTAAGACTATTGAGAAGGTTAATTTGACCAGATGAATCCCGACTTCACCCTGAAACTCAGCTGACATTTTTAGATGAAAGTGAGTGATGGTAGTAAGGGAAAGAAATCAGTCTCAGCTGCTTCTGTTCAGTCACCAGGGAGGGCAGAACAGCCAGCATGAAAACCCCAAACTCCTCAATTACTATGTCCATACGGAAGTTGGATTGTGGAGCTCAACAGCTTCAAAGAATTTGTTTTTCACAGTGTAGCAACAGTAGAGTATAGATTTCAGTAGTCAGCTGGAAGAAAGAGGGAAGGGGAGGAGGTGTCTTTCCCAGCTAAGGTGGGAGCCTGGCTAACTATGTAATGGAACAGTCCTTACTGTTCTGAAGGGCAGAGAAACAGGGATCTAAAATTTTAAGGAGATAAATGTAGGAAATATTCTCTCCTTGGAAGAAACAAGAGACATGTATCTCTGTGTGTACACATGCACATACATATATGCGTGTAACATAAATATATATATATCTACACACACATGAAGGAATTCAGCTGAAAATTCCTGAGAAACACCTTTTTGTCACAAGACAAATAGGAATGTTTAAGTTGCCATTTTCACCTACAGTGCACAATCCACTTTTGCAGCGCTGAGTAATTTTTAAGCAGGCACTCTGCCACTTCAGCAGATGGGTAAGAGCCCAGCCTTGCCAGCCAACCAGCCTGTCCCTGAAGTTTGGGACTCCCTTGCCAGCTCCCCATCCCAGAATGCTTGAGCAGCATGCATTGTTTCACCTCTGGCTAGAGGGGATGTGTCACTGCCTGAATATGGAGCATGCTTTTAAAATTCCTCAATCAGCAGAATAAAATATCTATTTTGGGAGGTAAATCCACCAGGGTTTGGATTTTCTGGGGAAGCACAACAGGAGAATAAGCTACAGGCAGTGTTATGTGCTACCTGTGACCTGCCAGGGGGTTCACACCATTGTTAGGAAGCAGCAGGAGTTTTGGGTTTGGGGAAAGGGGCACAAAGTGAGACTGACACAACTGCTGCTTCTCCAGCCACACTTGGAAGCTCAGCCAAGGTGTTCCAAAGCCTCTGGGATCTCACCCAGGATTCAGCAACCTCGGGAGCAGCAGGGTGAGGACAGGATTTGCTATCCCTGCCTTGAGTGTGGCTCAGCCACCAGGGCCCATCGGTGTGTCTCTGGCCACAGACATCTATCCCTGGGAAACTCCCGAAGATTTCCTGGCTTTTTCTACAGAGAAGCAGTAGGAATTTTTGCTCTATACATTTTTCTCATCACTGCCTTACTCTCAGACCGTTTATGTCAGTTCTGCTTCATGTAAAAACAAGCCAGAAAACATTTCTTTAAATTCATTACTACTTAATGCTTTCCAAACAGCCACAAGCAATACCAAAAGCTGCAGGTGCAAAGACTGAAATTCTAGACATCACACAACCAAAAGGGAGGGTTTTTTTTGTGTCTTTCTGATAATCCTGTATCAAAGCAAAATAGTTAAAAGGATCTCTTATGAATTAGTCACACTGCTTTCGCTTCTATTTAGGGCAGAGTTTTCTGTTGGGTAAATCCTTGCCTGCAAGGGGGTAACCAAGCCACAGGTAATCTGTGGGAACTGAGCACCAGAGGTTTTTGCAAAGTGCTGATGTAGATGGCTTTGGAAGTGTTTACCTTAACAAGAGTGAAAAGAAAATAGAACAGTTTTTCACTGTCAAAGATGAATACGTTGCAAAACACTTACATGAATGCACATACATTCATAGCCAAATATACATAAAATATATACATATATTTTCATTATTGTATTAATATGACAATAAATTTAGAAGAATGATCTGGAAATGTCATCATTTACACAAAAGTGTGCATGCTGTACAAGAGCAGCTAACAACTTTCCTTCAATCATGGCTGTAATTAAGTAGGAGGAAAACTGCAGTGGCTGAAGGTTCGTGCTAGAAGACTGACACAATGTCAGGTTTCATAAGTAATAAGATGTGGAAAATGTCAAATTATTGTTGAGGGAGAAAATGTCAAGGATGCACTTAAAATTAGCTTTCCCATGCAAGGGTCCCAGTGAAGAAGAGGATGCAGAAGGAGGATTATGACCAATGTCCAGATGCTGGCCTTCAGGACAGGGATGTCTTGGACTCAGGAGCACAGATCTACTGCAGTTCTTCACTGTCCCCTGAAAATTGTCCTTACTGACAGCACAACAATGGGATATAACTTACTCAAAATACTTTCCAGCAGCTTTTCAGCTGTGCTGCTTTAGTCTGAATTAGCATAGATCTAATTTCTCCCTTTTGTGGCTTTTTTTTTCTTTTCTTTTTTTTTTTTTGCCTTTCAGAAGCACTCTTGAATATGAAAGTGCATCATTTACTAAACCAACACATTCTGAAATTACACATCATGCCAAGAAACACTTAATGGCTCCCAGGACTGGCATGCCCCAGTTTAGAGAAGCCTTCAGTAAGGCAGGATATACTGCAGTCAACTCCCTTAATTCTTTGTGATCAAAGTACTTGAAAGTGAGTAGGCAGCTTTTATCAGTAAATGCTTGGTTTTAAATCATAATAGCTATTCAGGTTTCCTTGTCCTTGTTTGTAAATTGCCTACTTTTTTTTTTTTTTTTTTCCCCAAATGTTCCAGACGTCTACCAAGGGAAAAACTCTAAAACTTTATGGTGCATCTGAGTGGATGATTAATCAATCTTTGAACTTGTAACTTGAGTGCTGCACAGCCACAGAAGGTAGCTGTTAGGAACCATTAAAAGTATGCAGCTTCCTGTCATTCAGTACACATTTCTTCTCTCCCCCTTCCCCAGTCCCTTTTAGAACTTCTGTTGCCATATTGCTAGTAAATTCTTTACATAAAATAATGCTATTTTTATGGTTTAGAGCTATATAAACTATTGAACAGTCTTTAAAAAAAAACCAAAACAACAAAACATAGCCACTTATTTTCAAAACTATGTTTTTTCAACTTTTTTTACAATGCTGTATCTGGATGAATTTCTAAAGGGGAAGCCACAATTTTCTGACAAAAGGCTAACGTCAGTAATTAGAGAAGCAGGATTTCCCTGAACTGCAGTAAGACAGTCACTACAGAGGCAGAGTAAAATACCAAGTGTGTATTATGTTTGTGTCACTGTTCCTGCACACTTTTGCAACAGAGTACAAGTGAAAGAAGGACTTCATTTATGTCCCAGAAACCCTACCAGAACTGAGATACAGGTGTCTCCCCTCTAGAAATCTCTGCACATATACTGTGGGTACCCTGAATTTCACAAACCAGCTCTTTCAACCTTCTACCCCTCAATTTAATTTTGCAATGTTCATTCTTTTTCAGACTGGATGTATTGCACTCCATCTGAGCATGAAGTGACACTGGTGATATCAACAGAATTATAGAATGTTTAGGTTAGAAGGGATCCCTAAAGATCCTGTAGTTCCAAAACCCCTGCCATGGGCAAGGACACCTTCCACTATCCCAGGTTACTCTGAGCCCCACCCAGCCTGGCCTCGGACACTCCCAGGGATGGGGCATCCACAGCTTCTCTGGGCAACCTTTATGAATGCTGTTTGAGGAATTTGGAATTACATTTTGGGTGGCTTTATAAGAGGAAGAACAGAAAGAATAACTGGGTTAGAGAAAGAGCTATGTAATGAAAACCAAGGCACTCCTCATTATATTTTTGCAAGTAAAATATGTCTCTGTTACAGTTAAATCTTCAGTGTCCCTAGAGAGAAGAAAAATACCTTAGATTCTGCTTGTGTAATCTCTGAATATTCCATTTTAGACAATATTAACACCATTTGGGAATTAAATATTAATATTTCTGCATTGAAATTACTGATATTTGCACTTAAAATCCAAGTTTTATTATGATTTCAATAGTCTATGATAATTTTCTTCATGTAGATTTCAGTGTTACAAATTTCAGTGCAACCTCATCTATTTTTCATTTGGGAAAAGAGTTTATAACTACACCTTCCTCTTTCCTACCTATTATAATTTGAAAAAGGTAGTTATCAGTAGTTGAAAATATTATTTCATTTTTTACATCAAGTCAAGATAGAATTTTCTATATTAATGTAAATTTTCCCAGAGAAAGCAGGTGTATTGGTGTGATACTCAGTAGGAGATTATTTGGTTCTTATTAGAAAATGTCTGGCTAATAGGGGGTCACTTTTAAATGCATTTTATTACTTCATTGACTTTCTAAAGATATAGAAAACAAAAAGATACAGAAAAAAAAAACAACCTTACTGGTTACATGGTAAAAATTATATATATAATGTAATTATTTTTTCTCTAGCATGAAAAATAGAAGATTCTGCTGCTGCCTGGGACATACACCTTCTCTATATGCAGCTAAACCCTCTCTGACCTTTTTTTTAAGGCCTTTAGGTAACAAGTTGAGCAAGTAATGTTTTGCAGCCTATGCTTTGACCTTCCAGTCAGATGATTTTGGTTAGAAAGTCATCTTACTGCAGTCTTCAGCTTACATCATGTGAAGAATACCTCATCATCTGAAATATCCCTTGCATTCACAGAAAAGCTGAAGAAAATTCAGGTGCATCAGAGGAAGTGATGATATGGACACCTTGGTGTCATGGGTGAAACAGCACATCGTGGGCTGTAGGCTCACTTTGTCCTGCTTTATCTTTAGTGCATCTTTTTTTTGTCTCAGTTTATGAACCAGAGTCAAAATAATGAGTTTTCTAAGACAAAGTAGGAAGGCTACTTTATATTTTATAGAATTGTGAATTATATTTTTTTTTCCAAAAAAACTAAAAATGTACACATCCCAATCAAGACATATGATTTGACTCCAGATATTTTTATCTTTAAAATGCATGTTTGCATTCTATTCATTACCTTTGACTTATTAATCTTTGATTCTCTTTGTCTTACTGCAGTCAATTCTTTGCTGCTTTGGAACATATGACTGATGTGTGTGGGATTGTTTTCCTTTCTCTGGAACTATTGGCTTCATTTATCCCTATCATGTCCACTGCCTCTCTTGTGTGAGGTCTGACATTAGGAGATCAGAGTAGCTGAAAAAATATAGCAGGAAGGCAAAGAGAGAGAGAAGAGAGAAAGAGAGAAAGAGAGAAAGAGAGAAAGAGAGAAAGAGAGAGAAAGAAAGAAAGAAAAAGAAAGAAAGAAAGAAAGAAAGAAAGAAAGAAAGAAAGAAAGAGAAAGAAAGAAAAAGAAAGAGAGAGAGAAAGAAAGAGAATTCTGCCTTCACTGTAGTTTCACTCAGAACTTTCGCTCTGAGGTAAAAACCCTGGATATTTCTGTGTGTAACCAGCAACTCTTGTGCTGCAAGTCTTACAGTGACAATCTCTAGATGGTCAGGAACTGCTGCTGTTTTCCTCTCAGATTTCTGTGGCTTTAATGGACCTAATCCACATTAAAATGATGAAACACTAATCCAAGAAGATACACCAAAAGCCAATGAGCACCTTTGACTATTTGACCTTCTTACCACCTTGCAAACTGCTTCTTCTTTATCTCATCACAGATTCTTTCCGATCAGCAGTCCCAGCCCTCCATGTTTCACCTGCTCCTAGTGCTATGGATTCTACAGAAATCACAAGACCCCACCATTTACTGATCAAATTATTTACATGCCAAGGATGCCAGCCAAACTCGTGGAGAGAGCACCACTCAAAGCCTGCTCAATCCTGTTGAGAGGATGTGAGGAAAGTACAGGTTGTGAATAGAGCTTTGCTGTAGTTCTTTGTGGGGATTAATTTCACCAGGAAAAGATTACAGCAGCTGTTAGTGCTGCTTTCTGACAAGAGTCCTTTCTGCTGTAGGATTTGAGGATGCTATGTCTCCCCTCACTTCGGTGAAAATACTCAGGAACGGTGTTCTTAGGCTGTGTGCCAGCCCTTGCCTGCCTGGGGAAGGGCTAATCTTAGCCATTGGAAAGATAAATGTCTGTCTAAAGTAAGTGCCTGCTGTCACACTCACTCCCTGGGGGTATGAAACTCCCTTCTGGACACCTCCCTTATGCCACTGACCAGAGGAATAGCTGAGGAAAAGAGTAGTAACCCTTGTTTTGGGTGAGGTAACTTAGGCTTCCACACAGCTGAAAGTGAACATGCATTTCCCCACTGCTGACCACCACTGGTACAGGTATAACCTGGCAATAGTACACAGAATTGGTATTTTTGGTGCCTGTCTGCAAAATAAATAACTAATATTCAAAATTTAAAACTGTGGCAAATCAAATATGGCCAAAGCACAACACCAGCAGCAAAAATAGACCACAACACATCCTTGGAAAAATTCAGCATTGCTGATACAACCAGCAATTGGGATTATACTCCGATCCTTCTATTGTACTTTCTGTGGCCAGAACACTTTGCTGGGATCTCTCTGGAAATTCATGCATTTTTTTCCTCTTTTTTTTTTTTTATTTCCTAACTGTTCCAGTTGGCAAGAGCACAGTGCAGAACATGAGCTGCAGCATTGCCAGTCAGAGTAACGCTGGTAAACCAAAATAGAGCAGAATTTGATCCACAAGTGAGGTAGGCAAAATATGGAGTGATGTCACCAACTTAAAAGGAATGATAATTAGAAAATGTTTGAACCTTCAGGTAGCAATTAGAGGTGTTTCCTTATTCATTTTCAGTATGGCACACTTGTCTAACAAGAGGAAAGCATTACAAGGCCCAATATGTGGAGAGAGAAATGGGGTTGTCAAGGTAAGGAAAGAATAGTAGCAGGGATCTTTTGATAACAGTGTTTTAAAAAAACCCATTTTGATTTCAACTTTTCATTGTGTTTCATGAGTATCACAGAAATAGTACTCACAAAGATGTAAAGCCCTGAAATTATAAATCCATCTTTATCTTTCAGCGAGATTCACTCAGGCTTTTCCCAAGACATTGTTTTCATCTCCAGAGTTCCCTGATTGATGTGCATGTTTGAAGTCCACCTCTACTCAAACAGCTTCCCAGTAATTGCGTGTTTCTGATTTGCTACAGACTCTTCCCTGCCAGATGCTCCTGCTCAAACCCTTCATGGATCTATTACAGGGAGGTGGAATCATTGCCTATGCTAATCTTACATCATTGTCAACAACAAATCCATCACAAGTTGAGGTGGTAGAACACTATTCAGAAAATATGTTTCCTGATTAATTTCTCTATTTTGCATTTCACTAATGCAAATTCTTTTCTGCTGTGCTTAAACAAAGAACTCTTATACAGCTCCAGGACCGGATCAACACTTGGCATGTTCATCTCCTTCAGATTTCAGTGCTGTTCCTTATTTTGAATTCACTCTGAATATACTCTACTGTTCAGTAAATATTTATTAAATGGACTACCTGGATGCAGCAGTGAAATTCAGCAAGTAATAAAATACTTGTAAAAACTTTTTTGCTCCTAAATGATTGCTCATATTTCCCAAATGTGCCATGCAGCAAAACAACGGATAGCAGAGATTTTTTTTTTTTTCCATTCTCTGTGAACATTAAATGTTCTTCCATGTCCTAGACCATGGAGAGAACACTGCATAATGATTTTTATGGATATGAAATGTCTAATAGGAGTGAAACATAAACAGACCGCACTAAAATTTTCCTAAGGTTTTCTCCCACTGTATGAAATCTACTTCATATTGTGAGAATTAAGTTTAATAGAAGCAAAAATCTTATGTAGATAGAACTATTTATTTCTAGTTTATGTATTCTGGTCCAGTTGCTCTTAGTTCCTACTATCTTAAAATTCAGTGGAGCCCCAATTTACAACAGTACCTTAACCTGAATGACCATCATTTCCAGCGAGAAACTGCTAAAGGGATTACTTTCATTTGTTCACAGAAAACTAGTTTTCATCCAGAAATAATTTAGTTTGGCTTGCCACCTTTCTGCTCAGCTTTCCTCCCTGTATTGCACAGGTCCAGTCACATGAAAAAAATAGATTCAGATATATTGATTTTCCTTCTGATGGCTGCCTGTCATCAGGCAGGTGTGAGAATCCCCTACAGAGGCAAATGATTGAGTTTGCACACAACTTCACGCTGTAGTTTTATTTTCTGCTTTTATTTTTCTTATTTTTTTTTTAACCAGTCATGCCAGCTCAACCTGAAGGTGAGCAGAAAAGCTGGTGAAACATGAAATACGAAGGTAATTAATTTGGCCTCTGACCAGGCACATAACCTTTGCCATCTCTATGCTAATTTGTGCTGCACTACCTATTTGTGCCTTTCACTCCCTGAAATCCTCTTGAAACTAAAAGGGACACCAATACAAAAAAGCCACTCTCCAGCATGAGGAAGAGAACAGCTTGTCTTTACAGAAGAAAGGGCTTATTAACAGTGTTGGGTTGCTATTCTATCTGCATCCTTTTGGAAGAGGTAGAAAGGAAATTATACATTCAACACGCATCTAACCCAGGGACATACTGCCAGTAGCTTTTCCAAAAAGTGTTACTGCTCAAATAAAGCTGATCTATGAGCCTCACAGCCCAGAGAGTTTTACAATGCAGTCAGCATTTTCTCCTTTGTTCCCTTGATTGAGCAGTCATAGATTTAAAACTGAGAGATTTACCAGACAGCATAAGAAGGAACACAAACCATGTGATTTAGGTGTGCAGAGCAGAGCCGTCCATCTCGCCACAAACCATGGGTGTCCAAAGGCAAAAGCTTTCAGGGTCACACCCCACAGAGCCCCTGAGGAGGCAGCGATGGCTGGCAATGAAGGTTCTCAGGGGAGGGGCTGGGGAGCACAATCAAAGCTTGCCCACAGCAACAGCACCCTGAGACCCACAGAGACCCCAGGCAGCTGCACAGCTGCTTGTGCCATGGTCAGTAGATGGTAACTGGCCAAATATTGACTCAGTCATTAACCACAGTGCAAAATGCATCCATCTAACCCTGCTGTTTATCATACATGACCCGAGGGGGAGTAAATCTGTGGCACTGATGGTAAGTGCTGGCCCAGAGGTATGAGTAACTCCATACCCCAGAGGTGCTCAGAAAGCCAAGTGCTGACACAGATGCTAACAATACACCAGTAATTTCTTTTTTCCTTAGTAGAAATTAACCTATTTTCAAGCGTGTATGGCTACAGTCTCTTCTGCAGACTGACATATTAGAATGGATTGAAACCAGCCAAGGAGGTTCTCTGTAACTCATAACGGTAGACACGGTGATGTGGATTTAAAAATAAAAATCAATCTGAACCCTTGCTTGGAAATTGAAGGGAAACCATTCTGAGTACTGAATCAATTACTGACAGCTTTTAACTGCCAGATTTTAAAGATTTAAATTGAATACTCCAACTTGAGTCACAAGTGAAAATGAGTGCAGACACTTTAATCATTAAATGTACTCTTCACCAAAAGCATGATCAAAGGAAGAGAGGACGCACGACTTCAGTCTTTGGCTTTTCATATCAGCATTGGAGTGTTCTGGTGGACACCTGGGCAGCCATGAAGGAGAAGTTCAAGGCAAGGTGGTCAAATATGGACAGCATATCTCAAAGGTACAGCCACAGTACTGCCTGCACTGCTAGGCTGATATCAATGCTTCATCTTTTTTTAATTTTTTTTTAATTTTTTAAAGTCTAAACAAACAATTCCATGTTTGTCTTGTTTGATTGGTGTTTGGTTCTTTCATTGGTTTGCTTTTTTTTTTTCTCTTCAGCAGTCTTTTGTTTTAATAAGAACTCAATCCCTCAAACTAAGAGGAAAAAAGTGTCCTGTGAAGATATTGGAGAGACTCCTTCTGTGACTCAGATCAATAGACAGAGCTAACCGTGGGGTTTTTTTATCAGTTTCTGTTGATGCACTTGCAAGCTGTCATATGTTACAGCCTGTGTGTGACTTACTGCACGTGCCCTTTCCCTGCCACACTGCTCATCCCTGCCCCTCCCTGCTCCAGAACGTCCTCAGATGCCAAACACAAACAGGGTGGATCACTGGCAGCTTCCTCGAGAAACACAAATCAGAGAGCGCCCTGTGCTTTAACACTTGATGCCTGCGTGTCCAGCATTTGGAAATATGTGACAGCTGGGGAAAAGCTCCTGTCCATCGGAGCGGTGTTGCTGAGAGGATGCCCAGGCCAGGAGCTCCATGCTGGAGAGGACTGTTCTGCACCTTCCTGTAGAGCCTTTGGTTTTGGTGTCATGTTTGCTTCCACACACTGCCTTCCTGAGGTGGAATCTGAATGAAGAAATTACAAAAATTTTGCTGTGTAGTGAATGCCTAGAAAGCTGGTGCAACCCTGTTGCTCCCAGTAGATGGATTCCCACACAGGCTTGTGAGTTTGGGTTCAAAACGTTCAAAACCCACAATTATTGTCCCATGTTTGTGGTGGGCTGCAAGTGTGAGGAATGCTGCCATGTGTTAGCATCACACCTTCCTTTGGAACAGATAAGAAAACCTCTGAAAAAGCAAAGTTTGCATTTTAGAAGGTGCGTAGACCTCATCTAAAGACAGTGTGGCTTAAAAGGAGCGGATTAATTTCTGGAGACCTCTGGAGAGGATGAACTCCATTTGAGAAGGTGCCCTGAGGAGACAAAGCACAGCTGAAGGATCTGCTGGCCTGGGAGGGTGGAGGGGAGGGTGGGTCACTGCTGTCACAGACCACAGCTCTGAGATGGGACAAACTGGCACATTGACCAGAAACAGGAAAGGGCCAGAGGTTCACTGTGAACGCCAGAAACCCTGAATCAGATTTTGCTGCTCATGAGGCAGTTCCCTCGGCTGTTATGAAGAAACAGTGGGCTTTAATAATGAAGTAATTGATATTCTTGTCATTTAGCTAATTAGCTATAATGCTTCTTCTACATCCTCTGCCTTCCATGGAAGCCTCCTGCCTGAGGACTGTGATAGCTGATGAGATCTGTGGATTAATATAGAGAGCAACAGGCACTAAGCTATACCTTCATTTAGTTCAGCATCCTGGGGTTGAAAAATATTTATGCAACAGTTGGAGACTAGGAGCACTACTTCCCCTCAGCATGCAGAAAATTTAAGAGGCATTGATTACTAAAAAATCTTTCAAGACAAATATTTACCACAGAGCTGTTACCTCTTGTATAAGTTTACAGCCAGCATAGAAAAAAAAAATTAAAAATCTTTCAATGGTTTAAACTTACTGTAATGCCTATTTTTGCATAACTAGCTGAGATGGTGATTTTACCAGGGTAAGAAAGAGCTCTCCTATATGAGAAAGATATAAGCAGTTTAAGACTTTTCAATTTGGAGTACAGATAAGTGAGGAAGAAATGACAGAGATCTATAAAATCAATGGAGCAATGGAAAAGCACACAGAAGACAATTATTCACTTTTCTTCTAATGCAAGGATTAAGGGGAGTTAAATGAACAGATCACAGATTTTAGAAAGCATATAAAAAAGTGCACACAAAATGCAATTAAAACTGTGGAGCTCATTAGTACAGGATGCTGGAGATGCTAAAAGTTTATGTGAGTTTCGGGAGTAACATACTGGAAAAAAACCCACTGAGATTCTTCTCTATGCAGGCACTCTACACATCTCGAGATTTAAACTGCGACTCAGAGGAGTTTTGGAGAGCATACCTTGGAAATATGACTCTTAGCTATCTACTGCTTTTAGGAGGTAAAATTTCTTGCCTTGATATACTTCCAAGCTGGCCTGATGCAATCGCGTCATTCTTAACAGATTCGCAGCCACAGAGAGCTGCAAAGCTCTCACACAGCCGTGGATATTTTGCTGTAACCAAACCCACTGTGGCTGTTGTTGGCTGTGGGATTAAAGCCACTCTACACACACTTCTAGTGAAGACCCACAGCAATGCTCTGGTCAGCGATGCCTCTCATTTTTCCATCCGTAAAGAACTAAAGGAACTCATTTTATTTTAGCTTTTATAACTATTCCACAAAGTGATTTGAAGGTAGAAAATGAACCCCAGTGGCCTGAATAGTAGAACAGGAGGTAGAAAAGGGCTCATGACTCTGACAAGACAGGAAGCTAAGAAGGACTAGTAAGGAACTGGCCTACCAGGGTTAAAGCCTCTACACATCTCAGTGAAATCCACAGGACAGGCTGCAAGTGCTGGGTGCCAGGAAAGCTCTCATGGGTGCCATGCAGAAACCTGATTTGTGTCACTTGTCCTCTCATGTGACAGAATCAAAAATGTCATGCCCCATACACAACACATTGGAATACATGTAATTTATGTATTTTAAAAAGTAACATTCTGACAACATGCCATTATTCAGCTATAAGTAGTATTTTCTCCCTCATTGTTTTTTGACCTTTTTATTTTTCCTTCTTTTATCATAGGAGGCAAAGAGAGGCAAAATTGCAGTAAGTCTGCAGAGAGACTGCTTATCCATGTGTTTGATGTGATCTCCAGAGTGGCTGTGGCAGCATGTACAACAGCATGGCAATCTTCCTGCCACTTCTGTTAAACACAAACCTGGGGCTAGGCTTAACTAGATTGCCCAGAGTCTTTTTATAAGCAGCAAAAGATATTCAACTGCTTATTTTATTTTGATTGACAAAATTTTCAGGAAGTTCACATTAAAAAAAAATCATGGCAGCAATTTTAGCCATCAGTTTGGTACCCAGTAATCAACTTAAAATGAAAAAAAAAAAAAAGGAAAAAAGGAGGGCGTGGGGATGAATAAATACCTGGATTATTAATGAATAATTAAATGTAGATTAAAGACGTAGGAACCTAGAGTCCAGTCAGGGAAATGTAACTGTCAGATGGAAGCTGGCTGTTTTGAGGGAATCTGATGAATGCAGGCTCATGGGAAGCTGTCACAATGATGAAACAAGCCCAGTCTGGGCTAATAGATTTATCTATTTCTACCTGGCAGATTATAACAGGATTTGGAGCCATCCTGCTGATCAGTGGGCATCTGCAGAAAGCTCATCACACAAAAAGTGGATCGAAGGGGAATATTTTTTGGAGCTAGATATCTGGAGACATCATCACTTGAAGGAAAGCAGAGAAGGAAGGCTGCATTTTGGGGTATAACTTGCAGCAGATTGTCAAATGTCTGCAAAGAAGTAGCTAAAATAGGTGATATGCTGCTGTTGTCTGTTCATGAAGAATTCCCACAGGAGATTCCTTCCCTTCCTGTTCCTCTGGAGACCTAACAGTGCTGTAGATCCTACTGCTGCATATTTTTTGACTGAATGTATAGATATTTTGATAAAGCTGAGGCTGAAATAATCTGTACTTCCAAAGCCTCCAAAGCCTCCAGCTGAAATGCGGGAAGAGCCTGTCAGCTTTTCCAATTTGCTAAAGATAGGTGCTAAGCGAATACTCTTGGAAAGCTGGACAAGGTATTATTAAGCAGATTTTGCATATATGAAAGGGGGAAGCAATGAAAGTATTAGTTCCTCTAAAAAAGAAAAATGTTTTTGAGTCAACGCTTCAGTGTAGAAAATTAACACTATTAGGAAAAAACACCAGAAAAATCATTTCCCCTTCCCAAGAAATTTAAAACATGAAAAAGCAAAATATAAAGTATACAATGAAAGAATATCAATCTTATTTTCAAACCAGAAAGTTCAAACTCAAGTACAGCTAAAGGGAGATTGTTATGTACACATAATACTGAAGAAATCCATGACAAAACAAATTTCATGCATAATCCCTAAACAAGGCTCGCTTCCTGTGGCACACTTATGGTCATGCTGTCCCATCAAGAAATACAATGTGCACACAGTAAAAGAAAGGCATTTGATTCAGATATCAACAGCCCCAGAGGTCAAGGACAAGGTCTTCAGAAGGTGCTAAGCACCAAATGGCACATATCGAATGGCCAAAAGAATGTACAAGTAATTTGTTAACTCAAATTTACCTGCAGTGGCCCCTGGATTTGCTTTAACATTAGAAGGCAGAGTTGTGATCTGTGAGCCTTTCATTCAGAGAAAAAGGTAAGAGAGTCTTCAAAAATAAAACCTGGAGCCCTGGGTTGTATACACCAATGGCACCTGATGTAAAGATGTGCAGCTGCTGCTCCTCCGTGGGAAAAGATGTTTGAAAAAGAGAGACGCAAAAAAATAAAAGTAATTGTGGTGTCAAGAACAACTCCTCATTCAACCCTCAGACTATCTCAAGAGAGGGTCTGCAAAGACAGTGAGACTACAGATACTCTGCAAGTACTTCAGGCAAGTACCTGGGTACATCAACTTCTCGTCCTCAAATTTGTCTCTCGCTTAGAGTGTAAAGTGCCAGTGACAAACAATAAATCACTTTAGAAACAATACTCTGTTTTCCTCTTTCTTTTCTGAATGCATAATCATACATGTTCTTCCACATGCTTTTCTGTACCTGCAACACACCTTCACTCATAAAAGTGGCTTGTAGTGGACATGTAATGAAATCTCATTTGCTAGTGTCCTTCAGAGAAAAATTTAGGATCTTACTGCTCACATGTGACCCGAGCCAAAACCTGTTATTAAATTCCATGTGTGTTGGATCACAAGGCTCTAAAAAGTAATAGGAATAAATGGGTTCTCCTGGCTAACCATTCATTTTTCTTTAAAATAGCATTTCATATGCTTTGCCATTTTATGTACACACCTTTGGCTTTGGACCAAGTCCTAACTAGTGTAAATCAGTCTCACACCACAGGTAGTAGAGCTACACAAGCTAAAAACAAGCCTGGAACTAGCCCACTGCAAATAAGTTATAGATTTACCTGCTTCTGTATCACACTACTAGTTCCTGTTATTGCTTTGTAAAGTGCTTTGGGAAATTAAGGGAGTAGTAGGAGCTACATTAAATTAGATCCCAGTCTAATACAATCTGACCTGTATTTCACAAGGAAAGATCTAGCACTTCTGAAATGCTGAGCAATGATTTTTAGAAAGTATTCAAAGTAAGGTAGTTCAGATGGCTCTATGCTACCCCGTTCAGAATCATATGGGAAAATCTATTACTGGCAATTTTTTTTCTCTCCTCCTAATTACCATTAGTACTAATTAGCAAGTATATGTTAGTTCAATCTCATTGTTGCTCCATAATGTTTAGCTGAAAATTGCAATAATGAATTCCGGCTTCTTCAGAGAAATGTAATGAAATGGTGATTAATACTCCCCAGGGCTATGACAGAATATAATTCAGGGTGATGTGAAAAGTTTGATCCATCAGGTACTGAAGCTGGCACAGTAAATATAAGGTATGATTAGCAATGTGATGATACAAGGAGGTCACTGTCCTCTACTCAAATCCAGGGTGCTGTGGCCACCATGGCATGGTAAAAATTGCTTGGATGAGTATGGACTTCATCCTTGTCTTCCCCTGGTTCAGCTCTTGTGCCTCTATTACTCTTGAAAACTGCCCCCATATTGAAATCCACCCACGTCTACTTCTGTATGGAATGAAAAAAGCAAACCTCCCACTTCAAATTAAAAAAAAAACTTAAATAAATTTTATATAAAAAATCTTTCCATGGGTTTATGTGGGTTATGCATTGTTAACAAAATAGAATTAGAAATTTAGCATAATTCAGACACATCCGGTGTCCTGTCAATGCATTTACAACCAAAAATTTTGGGTCCTACCCTGGATGTGAGTGCTGTCCAAGGTGCCATCCCCTCTCTTGGTGACAGCATCACAGGAAAGGTTATTTGGAATGACACATGGAATGACCTTGGCGAGGAGCCAGCAGGCAGGTGTCCACAAGAGGCTGTGACAGTCACTTACCCTGAGGAGCTGTGACAAATGGGCCAAGAGCACACTGCTGAGCCCTCCTCCAGCAACAGACCTTCCAGAACAAATCTGAAACAAATCTGTTTGCCCGGGCCATGCAACAGACCGAACCCACAAGAATGTACAATGCTTTTATAAAAATATACATTATCCAGTGCTGCCAAAATTACACTTTCTATAAGAGCAGAGGGAGGTACAAGAGTGGGAGTTCTTGATCTCACTCTGGCAATAGTCCATACAAATTCATGCCCCAGAATTCTTACTTTACATAATACAATTTGTACAAACTTGTTCCTCTAGTCACATGCTGCCATGACTGCTGTAATCAAAGGGGTTACTTAGATGGAGAAAGGATATAAATCCAGAATGAATTCCACCCTGACCAGCTTTCCTCTCACACTGCACTGCACGCCTCCACATCCCTTTGGGTTCCGTAAACTGAGAAATTTAATTTTAGAAAGGAGCGACATAAGAAATGCACCAAAACCCACCTTTTATTGCTGAATTAGTTTTACAGCTGAAGATAGATCTTTAAAGTGCAAATATACATGGAGTTTAATCTCTCAATTTCAAACTCTGAAAATTAAACTCCTTTCTATGATTTAAAAAATGTCAAGCAAAAAAGTCAACATCCATCTCCCATTAAACCCAAGAAATTGCTGCTGAAACGAAAATGAAAACAGGGTAACAGGATTGTCTTAATACTACAGGATGTCTGTGGCCCTCAGTGTTTCTATCCTCATTTCTTCAAGTGAGTGAGAAAGTTCTTTAACAAGTTTACTGTAATAAAAAGAATATTTTATATGTGCTCAGGGCTGTTGCACACAAATAAATGTACACAAAGAAGTGCCTCTTTGTGCACAAAGAAGTGTAAAATGTGGAATATCTTATGCATGTACATGTCTGTGTGTATATGGGCAAATTTCACCAAGCTCAGAAGCACTGCCCTATGAATTTTTTTTTCCTTTGTAAACAAAATTTTCCTTCTCTCTCTCTCTCCCTATCTGTATGTGCAAAATGAAAAAAAACTTCCAGGTGTTTTGTTCAATGCTGTTGCACATCTGGACAATAAAGAGGTGAGTTTAGTGTGGAGGCAGCTCCTAAACCCACACTTTTGGTATTTTGCAGCACCCCCTGAACCAGCTGAACAAAGGCAGTGCAGATTTCACCCACCCTGTCCCACTGCAATCCAGAGGGAAACTGAGGGAAACAGACGCAAGGCTCCATTCTCTGAGTGTTGCACCTCTGTATTCTCTTTTTTTATTTTCTTTTCAACCCTCACCACAGAACGCTTACAGAACTTCTTCATTTACGAGTCACTCAGAGGCAACACCCAAAAAGTGTTTGTGCGCTGCAGTGCACAAACATTGACTTTGTTGGGGGAATTGCATTGCTCCCTAACCAGTGAGTTGTTTATATATATATATATATATATATACATTGCATTGCAACCTGAGGCCTGTTTTTACATGGATTTTACTCCTGTGTCACCTTACTTGAACCTGTGCCACCTCTTAGACTTCATCTAGAAAGGAACAAGTGACACATGCCAACTTGTTGCCCAAATCCCACATGCTCTGAGGTCAACCAAAACAAAACCATGTTTTCTTGCCACTGATAGGGCACGGAAAGGGTGTTACCCTGCTTCTGAGCTGGGGGAAGAGGCCACTATTTCAGCATTATCCACTTTCTGGAGGAAGCAAACAAATGACAAATGAAAACCAGGCTGTTGTTGTTTCTAACTTGTCGGAATCACCGCTGCCCACACAGCGGGCACTTGATGTGAGAGTCTTTGCTGCCCACCGCGGGGATCCCCTTTACCGGGAATCCCCTGAGAAAGGTCTGTGCCAGGCTCAGGAGCCAGGAATGAGACAAGCAGGAATAACTGGCTTCGGTCTCCAGTTGTTTATTATTTCTTTATCACAATTCAGAGCCTTTAGGCGACAACAGGCCCTGCACACTTCAGTGACATGTGCCAGAAAGACACAAAATGGACGATTCAAGGATTTTTATACAGATACCTTATCCAATTAAGTTTTACAACGTACCTAACATGTAGTATGTTTTTATTTTTCTACCAATTCCTAATTCTTCTTCAGTCATGTAACATCTGCATTGTGAATTTGTCTAACCAATAATTTGTGCTACCAACACTGCAGAAAACGGAGTAGATGAAGAAGGAAGAAGCTGAGTCAACACCCAAAAATCCTCCATCTTGTCTTTCATCTACCTTCCATACTAAAACCCAAAATCTACCTTTTCAGCCTGTGATAAACTACAATATCATCTACTATATACATTAACAAAAACCCAACTTCTCACAAAGTCCTGGAAGCTTTTCCCATGGCCAAAGACCAAAAGCTGTGCTCTCCTGAGAAATAAAACCTCTCACGACAGGCACAGGAGATATTCCTGTGCCCTGGGTTCCCACACTAACTGTCAGGGTTATACACGGGATATATACATAGAGCTCTTGGCTTTATGTAAAAGCAAACAAACCAACCCCGCTGTGCTCTCATTTTTGCAGTGGAGGGTACTAGCAGTGAACTGGAAAGCTGTTGGAGGAGAGGTGTTTCTTATTCGAATTCTGGAGCACTGTATTTGCTAACTAAGTAAAAAAGTAGAAGTTTCACATGTTATCTCAGAACATGTGAAAATAAATCGATGCAAATACGGGGAAGAGGGTTATCACTTTGTGCAATCATAAGGCAAACTCCACAACAACAACTGAAGGGACAAGTGTATGAAAAAATCATAGTTTTCTAGCACAGGGTTTATGTTTTATTTATAATAAAAAACTGCAGAGTTTAGGGGTTTGGGCTTTTTCCTCTTTTTTTTTTCTAAATAAAAAAAAAATTGTTCTATTGTTTGACAAATTCCCTTCTGCTGATTTTAAAAACTGTATAGAATATATTTTCCCCCTTTACTCACAGAAAAAATTCCTTCCTATTCATTGTGTCTGGTATGTCAAAGGAATGGAAAACTTACAACGGTGAGGAGTGTTTATCCAAAGTACTTATTTCAAAAAGCAAACCACTGAGATTTTAAATTGTGTTAAAAGAGGACCTATAATGCTCTATAAAAATCTGTAACCACAGGATGAGTGCCTTTCCTGCCTTAGCCCTTCCAGAAACTAAAAAGCACTGAAGTCTCCTATGTGAGCAGTCTCCCCAGTGTCCTCTCAAAACTGTCACCCCATGACACCACAAGAAGGGAGAGGAAACCACCTGTTTAAATATGTGTATGTGTATATATATATATATATATTTGTAAAAGAAAGAAGACTTTTACCTGTTTTTAAAGAATTTTTCAGTAGAGTTTAATACAATGCAAGCTAAGAATGTGAAAGGAAACTAAAATGTGATTAGAAAGAAATGCCAGAAATAATATCCACAGTGTACCCTGCGGCCAAGGGGAGTCTGCTTTATCACTCAAACAGCACATGGACAATAGAGATTTTATCTGTGCTAGAATGATTGTAGAGAGAGATCAACAGAAGGTCAGGGGAAATTTCAACAATAAATATTTGCAATCGCTCGCTATATCTTTCTAAGGTGTCCAGTAAGGAAGTCTGTATTATTTTATCTGATGATCTGGCTCAAAGTTGGTTTCTTGAGCATAGGGACAGTGGGATGATGCAATCCAGAGTTCTGAACCCTTGAGGAGCAACTGGGAAGACATTTTGCAAGAGAAAGCTCCAGTTTTGCTAACACTGATCTTCTAGCACTAAAAATTGACCATAGAGGTTAACACCATGTGTTAATTATATTTAGGAGGCAATGATTTAGTAATCTAAATCAAATAATTTAGTAACCTAACTCAAATAATTTACCTCCTGCCTTCAAGGCTTAATTCTTCATAACATAAATAGAAAAAATCTGAGCTGCATTTTCACTTGAATATTTTGACTTGCACTTTGATGTGTGGGAAGATTTTAACCAAGCAGTTGCTAATGTAGTAAATAATGAAAACAGAATTAAAATTATAAATATGGCTTGGCAACTAAATAAACACAATATTAAAAGAAAAAAAGGAAATGGATAGGCAGGGAAAAGCTTTCAAAATGAAAGAATTATCTTAAAAACACACAAAAGATGCTAGAAATCTGGTCTAAAGTCTTAGAGTTTGCCCAGGTCTGAAAGAAAGAACTGTGTACACAGAGTGCTGCTCAATAGAATATGCCTGTTTATCAGTTTTATACCAGACACATTTCCACGCTTTTTATAATATGTATTTACTTATTTAGCAAGTTACTGGTTAAAAATGAGAAATTTATGTGCTATAAAACATTATACAGTTGGATATCTAGTCAAAGACTTTTTAAAACAATACAATTTGGGATGCCAAGGACAAAAAAAGAAACCATTAGGAACAGGAATAATCTAAAGTAATAAACTATTTTGTTAGCCTTTTGAATCCCTTCACATCTAGTGGAAACTATAGAAACAGGAAACACTTTTCCCCAAAAAATAACTTCCAGCAAAGCTACAGTTCAATGTGTAATCGATAACTGAGAAGGGGGAAAAAAGGAAAAAATACAGAACTTTGATAGAGTATGAGTTAAGTCTCACTCATTATGGCTTCAGCAGAAGGTAATAAAGGAACAGACCAGCTTTGATAGAGGCTCCTGCTATTACATCAGATAGATTTCCCCTTCTTGCATATCCTTGAGCTTTGGTTGTAGTGGAAGAAAGAGAAACAGCAAGCTCCTTAAACAAAGCCTGTTGGTGGGATAGGGACAGAAGCTGGTTACACTGCTAAAATATCTATGCATTTCATGTACAGCTGAGTGTGCATAAGGATAAAGCTGTCGAGGGAGAGCTCACTCTGACTTACTGATGTCCTCCAAGTCACAACCAAGAGTTTTTATTCAATTTTCCAACAGAAGATGAGCAGACAGGCAGCAGCCACGTGGGCATACCAGTTCCTTCAGAGGTTTGTCTGCATAGGGGTGAGAAGCACTGCCCAGGCACCCAAGCCACATTTCAGTATTCACCTCTTATTCCTCAAAAATATAAATGAGGAAAATCAAAGGTTGCTCCTGTGCTGATGCCTGCAGGAAGGTGGTGAAGAGTTCATTGAAAGTCCTCCTGGGAAGCAGGTGGGATGTAAGGCAGCACCACTGGGTACGCAGCAATAGAAAGCCATGCTCTGTGCCAGGCCAACAGAGCTCTGAATGAGAGCTTTGGCTGAGCCATAGGCTTGATGCAGCAGTTTGATGGCTTCAGCTGCAGCAAGGCAATCAGAGGAAGGTGCTTGGAGGAGCATTTTTAATGAATCTAGTTTGCAGAGAAATATACAAACTAAATGCCTCCCTGTCTTGTTGGCCGCACTCCCAGCCCAGCAGAGGCAAGGTGGCAAAGGCTCTGCACTCAGCTCCTGAGGAAACATATTGCAGTACTTGGAGCTATGTTTTCAAGCACTGTTGAAAAAATTCCTTGGGGGAATTTGGACTCTGCTCAGTCAATGAAAGCTCACTTGACAAATGAGGGTTCCCTGGCCCTGCGCACTTCAGCACTGGTTGGTCAATTCTTTGTGCATTCCTTTCCTCCCTTGGCAGTGAAGCTTGTGGAAGGTTCCCTGCCCATGGCAGCAGGGTTGGAATCAGATGATCTTTAAGTTCCCTTCCAACCCGAACCATTCTATTCTTCTATGATTCAGCAGCAAGCGTTCTCGTACAGATAAAAGGTTTATAGACTTGAGATTAGACTGGGTCATACTGTCCTTGCAACTAAACATCAGTCTGAGGCAGCACACTTTCCTCCTAGAGTGAGCAGAATAACCTCTAATCAGCCAAAACATTTCTTCTTCTCTTGTTCAGAAACCTTTAAGAGAGAGTATTGCTGCCTCCTCCTTTGTGCATTGACTCCCAAGAAAAACGCCCCTTCAGTTGAAATTGCTTCTACTTTGAATTTTGTTTCAGCTTGCAGGCTCTGAAGTTTAAAACACTGGTTTTACCACCTAGTGGGCATTAGTAAATTTAAATGCAATTACAGTTCTTGGTCATAAAAACCTCTATATTGAAGCGTTTATAATGTTAATAAAGTATGCCAATCATACTGAACTGTAATTTGACTTCTGGTATTTCCATTGGTACAAACTAAGTCCTGAAGAAGTTCCTGCAGTTTGTGTATAGGAGCCTTTAATCCACCTTCTCTATTTGTAACTCGCTTGTGTTGGCAGGGGGCTTGGTGCCCTATGGGAAAAGCAAGGAAACAAATATCTAATTGAAGCTTCCATATCCTTTGCACACTAAAGGCAGCATCTGCTTCAAGGACAGACACACCACACCTTCACTGCTGAGTTTTCCCAAAGTCTGCTGGACAGTGAAGCATTTTCATTGTAGCTCATAGCAGTGTCTTACAAAATGCACTGCAGGTTTGGGAATGAGGGGGAAGGCTTAGGATAACAGCTTCAAGGCTGAAAGGTTACTCAGTGAACTGCACCGTGTCATTCTCCAGACCTCTGGCAACAAAATATAGATGGATATCGAGCTCCAGAATGTAAAAGATTCAAAGAGTGCCTTAGACAGCATCTCAAACTGCCCAGTGCTGTGCAGACTCGGCAAAACCTTCACAGAGCCTGATAATCTCCAGGCAATGCCCCAAGGAAACTTGCCCATGTTACCACTTCTGTGGAACCCAAGGGAAACTATGATGTGCTCAGCTTATCCTGACACTTGGGACAGGCACACTGCCTCAGAGTTGTTTGTTACTGATTTACTTTATTGCCCACATGCAAAAATAGCGCGGTGAGCCATGCAAAGGTCAATCTTCTTCCAGCATTAAAAACTGATTTCCATATGAGCCTGGCCATCTCCTTTCTGAAAAGCACAGCAAGTAGCATCACAGGAGTCTGCTGTCAGGTTTTTTTATGATTTAATGGGATCATGGTGTGCAAACATTAAATGTTGGCCAACAGCAAGTAGAATGACTACAGGCCTGAAGTGTAATCACACCCAGTAATTTCCAGGGAAGGCAAATTATTAATTTGTAACTAGTCATTCTTTTCAATTACAGGGTACTTTTCCTGGGAAGCTGTATTCTCACTGATCTTTCAGCTGCAATGTGCCCTCCATTGCCCTGACACATTCAGATACTCTAATAAGCTGGACTTCGTGAAAATGGTAATTACTGTGTGTGGGGGCTGAAGAAAGCCTCAGAGATGAAAAGAGATGTGGGCCTCAAGAGCAGTAAACATTTGCTTAATATACTATATCATCTTCCATCAGTCTGTCATGTGACCTTTAAAGTTCATAATTTACAGTAGTGTACTATGAAAGATAACTTCTAATTTATATTATCACACTGTTGCTGAATTGCTGCTTTCTTTCAATGATGCATACATTTTTGCCAGGTCATTAGAAAAGATCTTTTTTAGAGTTTACTGAAACTAAAAAAAAAAATAAAAAAACTATTCCCCTTCTGAGGAGTTTTGTGATTGCTCCAACTGCATACACCTGTTCCTTGAATAATTCATGTGCCTTCTCAGTAGTAGGATCTGAAATGGAAATATTTCAATATAGAGAGCAGGATATGGGCAGAGTCTAAAGTCAAAAGACAACAAAGGGCAACTGATCCTGAGGTGAACACATTGGTTTATTGTGATGTGTCTGAGGTGGGCACAGACTGGATGGACAAATAGAAACCGGCAGAGCCTGAGCTCTGCCGGGCCAGGGCTCAACTGAAGCTGCACAGCACATCAAGTCAGGATTTCTTACAGATTAATTTTAGACTGCTATCAAACATAATAATCACATTGTAACATCATTCTGAGGGGAGATACACTGAGCTGTGTTACTTTCAAAGGAACAACCATCAGGCCCTATTCTCTTTGTGGGTCATTGTAGGACAGATGGACAGCACTTGAATATCAGGGCAAATTTTGAAATTCTACTCATTTTCCATAGCCATCTATTTTCTTGAATATAACTGTGGAATAGGGGTAAGGAAACAGCAAGGGTTGCTGTAAAGTAAACTTGATCTGAACCACTTATGCAAAATGGAGTAGAAGGAGCCTGGGTTTTGAGATGAGCATCATAACCTCATCAAAAAGTGCAATTGCAACAGAGCTGAGAGAAATGTGCAAACCAGATTATTCTTCCTCAAAGTTACAAGAAAGGGAGGCCTAGGCAACCTCCTAGAATGCCTCTTGGATGCCATCATGCAGCACGTTGGATTGGATTCTAAAACTGCCATGTGACTCCCAGAGACTTGATAAAGCTAACACTCACTCTGCATTGACTCACTTCCCTTGCTGAACTTGGACTGTGTTCACAAATCCCAGGAGCAAGGAGTTGCCACAGCATTTGTATAAATTATGACTGACTCATGATATTATTAATCATTCTATGGTGTGGTAAATTCATTCTTTTTCTCTGCTCCCCCACACCTACCACAGTAGCTTTACAGGAAGCTGTAAACCTTTCCTAGTAATTTTCATGTTTGGGGGTTTTAACTATTTTTTGCCAAGTCCCATATTCTACAGACAAAACCAAAAGCCATCCCACAGCATTTGTTACAGCTGTTAGTTGGTTATCAGCGGGCTGGGATACTTTAAGAAACTTAAGGTTTTAGGAATCGCCCAAGACAATATTTAATCTTGTCATCAGGAAATGAAGATTAAATCCTCTTAAGCAGTCTTTTAAACTATATTCTCCTTCTTCCTCTCACTCTTATCCTCCCAGAGTGCCACAACTGGGCTCTTGACAGGGCTGGAGCATACTGATGTACAGAAGGAAATTGTGTGCCTGGATTTCTCTTGTGCAGTACAGATGCTGTCTCTTCAGCATGGATATCTCTTTCATAATGGCTGGAAAAGAAGTTTTCATTACATTGTTTCCTCTTATTTCTTTGACAGGTATCACCACCATTCCAGATCTGGTGATTTTAGGATTGAGAACAGGTTTTTCCTCAAGTGTTATTTAATCCTCACAGCTGTGGATCAATTTTATGAGAGTCAGTTAGAAATCCCATAGCTTCTAAAACCTGTTAAAGGTTATAGAGACATAGAAGGCTGGGTTGGGATGTGATGTCCAAGAATCTGTCTATTTCATTGCCTCCAAGGGGCTTGTCAGCTTCCTATTGAAACACAGTTCAGTAATTGCAGAGTGAATAAAAAAGAGAAGATAGCTTTTTATTAGTATTAAATGATCAGGTTGATTTGCATTAGGGATCTTCTTTATACAATTTCACTGACACAAGCATATGCTGAAAGGCATCTCTATTTTCCAATAACACATTACTACACATGGTAAAACAAATCACTACCCAGTATTAAGCTATAATGTTTCTGATCATTTTGAATATGTCTCTATTATATCTGACTTCTACTACCCCCACCAAAAAAGTATTTGCCTATTTTCTAAATTTTACTTAGACTTAGTAATAGCAAAATCTACATATAATCATTTAATCTATGGTTCTAAGATTCTCTGAAAGAAACATTTCACAGTAGGGCAGTACTGAGGGGAACTTTCATGGTATTTTAGACAAAGAAATTTTAATCATTCCCTTTAGATCCTTTCCCATTGTTTATGGAATCCACAGTAATCCCTCCCCCTCTCATAATGATGTGTTTTATTTGCACCACTCTTCTGAGATCAAGCACAGCCCAGACAGAGGTGCTGCACCTGATGCAAGGACAAAAGAAAATAAATTGCTATCATGGGGTAAAAGGGTCCATAACAGACTGAATTATAGGATTGTCATTTCAGAACCTTGTTAATTGCTGACCTAATCCTCCCTAAAAGGATTTTCAGTGACGAAATTTCTACCACTTCCTTCAGACAACAATTTCCACAATATAACTCTTCTCTCCATAGATTTTTTCTCCATATAGAGAAGCCTTTTATATATTTGAAATATATATGTCTTCTCCACTCCTTCAGCCTTCTGCATTGTCTATTCTTACCCTTCACTGCCTCATTTTCATTCTCTTCACTTGTTCAAGTACTGTTTTCTAAATCCTGACTTTTTCCATTGGTGCCCCGATACCTCTGTAATATTTATTTCCTCTGTATCATATCAGTCACATATGGCTGAAAGGACTGAGTCCAGAGAGAATAGATGTTTTGCAATGCATTTCTTTATAAGTTCTAACAAAGTATGGACTTCTAGAAATATTTGCCTGAGGCTTTTTGGGACAATATTCAAAAAAAAGGAAAGCCAGGACCCATGTGACTTCTCATGGACAACTAAATTAAAGCCTTCAAAGCTTGGTGTGAATTTTCATGATCTTCATTATTCTCTGATGGTTCAAATTCCAAAATTTTCAAATTCCGTGGACCAGTTTCAAAACCTGGTCCATGACACTGCCAGGTGGCCAGTGAAGATGAATACCTGCAGTTCCCAAGACCAGAAGGAAACAAAAGGATAAATTAGGAGCACCCTAAAAAAGGTCCAGAGGCAAGTACCAAATCCTTCAATGGAACCTCATTTGCAGCAGCAACTGAGTGTGGAACCACTTCCTTCCTTGCCTTTGGCCAGAGATTAACCACAAGAGAAACTAATACAAGATATCCCACTGAAAGGAAAAATAATGTCCTGCTTTGCATAAAGTGACATTATATCATGGGAACTACCAGAGAGTTAATAAGAATTGCACAAAAGCAAAAGATTTATTTAAGCAAAAAATAGTGAAGCCCAAAGTAGTCCACAGGTCACAGGACTTTTCTCATGTTCCCCACAGATTACCTACTTGGTTAGAAGAAAAGAAATCCATAGTAGCAGTAGCCTGAAATGTACACCAATTGCAAAATTATTTCCCAGATGTGTCTTTTTAATTTACTAAGCTTAGTTTCCAGGACAAAAAGGAAAAAAAAAAAAAAGAACTTTTTTTTTCTCACAGTATACCTTTTTTTACCCCCAAAAAATAATAAAAAATCCACAGCATCCCCCACACACACACAACCAAAAAAAACCTCAACCAAAGCCAGGGCTTAGGAATGCATGAAGAGTTATGGGATTTCGGGATTTTAAATCTCTGAAAACACAGAGGTCATGTGAAGTGCAACTGAGATGCATCTATTTGGATTTTATGAAGAATGCAATAGATTTGCATGAAAATTACTCCAGAAAAGATTACATTTAATTTTTTATAAAATGTGTGGGAGTTGGAAATGAACAGTGCTATTGCATTTAAAAGCTCTCTTCGGGATTTCTTTGACTGCGTCTCTTCCGAACACAGCGGTCTGAAAAGATGTAACTCAGAGTTTAGGAACATTAGCACTCCTGGCAGGCAACCTTCCCAAAGCTGAATTTAGACTGAGGTTTTGATTCAAAAGGAAAACTACCAGCCCTCTTGCTCACCTTGCCTTTAAATGCAGCGCTACTCACGGAGATGGATTAGCATCTAAGGCTCTTTGCTGATTTGCAAAGTGGACAAGTGAAATCATGTACAGTAAAACCAAGACATTTTTCTTCATCCCAGAGGCTTCTAAGTAGTTCCATTCACTGAAGGGTCACCCCTTTGTGACTCCATCCTTTTCTTTGCTACTGAACCCTTCAGAACCCCAGACCTGAACACGCAACCTCTGAGTACCTGTCAGCCAAGTGTCCTGGCAAAGCCAGAAAAAGGGAGCAAAATCTCCAGCCTGCTACTCCCGGCTGTGCTACTGATCTGCTCTCTGAGTGGGTGATAATCCCTTAGCAAGTTGCTGGGTGAAAAAAAACCAAGCTGAACAAATAATCCATCAAAAAACCCCACCACACACACACACACACAAATACTAATTAGGAGACTGAAGCTTTCTGGACAGAGAGTTATCTGATAGAGCTCTAATTTCCAGGAGAAAAAAAAAGACTGGTTTTAGTGGAATGTTGCCTCTTTGTTTTAATTGATTATATCAGATGAGATGCTTTTTATATCATCTAATTTTCTGTTTTCTCCAAAATCTGAGTCGTAGTTGTGTGTTCTTCAGAATCACAGAGTGACGCATTCATGTGAGAGCTCTAAAACTCAGAGAAATAATTGAAATTAAAAAAAAAAAAAATCTCAGAAATAGTTGTAGTTGTCCAACTGCTCAAAAAGTGACAGAATTAGAGGAAATCATGTGAAATATGGAGACTGAGATATAAGCAACTGTTACAGGATTTCTACCACTACTATCATTTAGTGGTATGATTGCTTCCCTTTTGATTTGTAAAAACCAAGAAGGAAAAAAAGGAGAGTAAAGCAGAAAAAAAAAAAAAAGAAGAGGAAAACCCAAGAAAAATAAAAAAATATAAGAGTGGAGAAAGCAAACATTTATAGGATGGGAATAATTAGGTAGTAATAATAATTCCTTAGGTAGGAATAAAAGTGATGCCTAAGATTATTATTTGATACCCTTCTGGGGAAAGAGGACTTAAACTTTATGAAAGCTTCACTCTCTGCTATTTAATCTCTTGTGTAGTGCAACCATGGTAATCATAAGGGCCTTAGATAAAGATAAAAGATATTTATTGGAAGTCCCTTTGATTTCTAGTCGCTCTCATTCCTTTTCAAGTAAATCATGAGTTTTTAATATAAAATATTTCTGGAGAAAGAAACATTTTTGCCCTTTTTCCCAAAGATTGCAGTAAGAATTACCACAGGTTTACACAAAAGAGCCTCGGCCCACAGTCACTGACAGAAATAAAACCCATCAGCACAAAAAGAGCAGCAAGGACAGGTAAGGACAGCTGGAGTCAAAATCACAAGTGTGAATGTTCTAACACACCGGAAAATCACTTCTTTTTGTTACTCCTCCTGTCCTGGCAAAGCCCAGACTGATCCACAATTTCTATCCCTCACACAGCAAATGCATCATTCTCACTCATGCACTTATGAATATGTTATAAATTGTGACTAAATGTAATTATGTAAATGATAGTCATTTGTTTGCTGTACAGATTAATGTTCTGCTTCACTAGGGTCCCAATATGGAGCAGCAGAAGTTTGAGCTTTGCAGCTGTGCCTCTGTGTGGTGCTGCCTCTCATGTAAAAATTAAAATGAAGATGGAATTTGTCTTTTGCTTAGGAGGAACAAAACAAACCATCCCCGTGTTACTTAATACATTATCTATTACTTCCTCCAGGTAGCAGAATCAATCACCTTTCCCAGTGGTGGTAAACTCCCAGGGAATAATTTCATACACCTCCAGCTCTATAACACAATGTCAACGTGTTAATTGGAATCCCAAAAAAAATGGATTTGCTTTTTTTAGTGAAGCTAAGCTTCCTTTGTCAAACTGGGAGCTGTCAAGAGACATGAAAAGTAAAGTTCTGCTACACTGAGAAGATATTGCTAATAAGGATTTATGTAAAATGAGTTTTCCACCCTGTGAAGGGGTTTTTTGATAATTAATAAGGTTGTCCTATTTTGCATCAGGATTAATCTGAGAGCTTTAAAGGGTGGGGAGTGTCTAACAAGAAAACCTCTTCCAAAAAGCAAATACCTGTGTGCTTCATAAACTTGCACACGCATACTTCCTTTTGAGACAAAACACAGTAGCAATTCTGTGTATTTTGACTTTTTGTCCTCTCTCTTTAGAAAGTTGCCTGGAAAGGTCTGCCAGAAGCAGGCTGCAACACTGCTCTCAGGCTGATGGCATGTGAAGTCCCAGATCTGACTAGTCATTGAAGTTAGGCAGCCCATTTCTCTTGTTTAAACCAGTAACATTGTAAAGCAGACTGAAAGCAGCTCCATGTAGTGACAATAACAGTCCCAGCATTCATAACACAGTTATCACAAAGTGTTTATATTCAATTCTCTAATTATGGCTTTTGAATTATATATGTCTCTACCTAATAAAGAGGATGCAATGTAAGTAACTCTAGGGAGGAAGGGTAAAAAAACATCTTCCAGACTTAAAAGACTTATAAAGGTAGCAGCAATTTTGTTAAAAGTGAGACCAAAAGATACACAATTCTCTCACAACAGTTCCTTTCACTGACAACATCAGTCCCGAGACTCGCTGAATTTTCAGCACAGCATAACAATGGAGACAGGAATAGGCTGCCCACACACTAATGCTTTATTAGTAAAAATTCAATGTTCAGGGGAAGGAAAATTGTATTTCAGGGCTCTTGCATCTAGTAAAATGAAAGAGCCTCTGCTGTTCTGCATTTCAAGTTCATGGTGTCATCCAAGCCACTTGGCACAGAACTTTAGCCCTTCATTGCTTCATCAATCTTCTATTAATTACCCTTGTATCCCTAGAACTCAACACTGACTTCTTACACTGACTTTCTCAGGTCATCTCTCTCATTCTAAACCCGAAAATTTCTGTCTACACAATAGGAAACAAAAAAAACCCAAAAAATTAGACAGTGACCAGTGTGCCTTGCTAGTTCCTCATATAGTTCTAGGTGATGTAGTAACACTTTCCACCTTAGGAATAGGCTGCTTGTGAATTACTCAGAGCTTCTTAGGTGAAATACCACAAAGGAAAGAAATATACCCACAAAGGGAAGAAGTGAGTTAAACTTTTTTAACATATTCCTGGTTGATTCATGAGGATTAACACGCTTTATCTCATTACATACATACACAGTGAAAATTACAGGAGGGCAATTCATACAGCATGTTCTTCTTTTATAATTTAAGAGAAAATATCCTTTATCCTCATTTTAATCTTCCCCTACATCATGCTCAGATGTTAATCAGTGTAGAGAGAGCCTGCCTCCAGTCAGCCTGGATCCATTTCTCACAGTACTTGCACACCACAGAGAAGCACATTTGTGCAGCCACAGCAGAGCTGACCCACTAGGATGCTCCAGGAGTGCAACCAACTCAAATATTCATAAAGCTGCTAATTTATGGCAACTGCTTTTCTCCCATCAGGGTTTTCCCTCTGACTGCATGCAGATTCCAAGTGTAATGTGTCTTCTTGCAAAGCAGAACTGGAAGAATTTAGTATTTCAGGAAGTAAAACTAGGAAGAAGGAACAATGCTGCAGCTTTCCATACTTGCCCTAAGGGAAATATTTTTCTATGTTATTATTAATCCTATGTGCATCCAATGATGCTTGAATACTTATTTGGTTAAATAACTAGATATTGCTGTTTGATTTTTCATCAATATGCACAAGTAATTATCCTCTTCAAAAATGTGTAGTTGATAATATTATTCTTTATAAACATTGTTAAATGTCAGATATTTTAAGATGTTATACAATAACATAATAATTAAATGTTTGTCACTTCTCATTTCCTAACAAAGAGAACATGCATTTCCTTTTTTTGCCATTAGAGTGAAACAAAACAATGCAAGGAGACAGAATAAAACTTTCAGCACTAACTAAGGGATCCTTGAGGCAATAAAAGCATTTTTTGTCAGGAGAGTCCGTTTAAAACTCTGTTGCAAAACAGTTGCACTCTAACAGTTGGCTTGAGGGCGCTGGATCCAATCCTTGCCAGGTTGTGAGTTAGGGAAGGTACAATAAGACACCATCAACAAGAGGCAATCTGTGGTGTGATCAGCTAATGTTCAGGCTACAGATTGGAATGTATAAACTAATAACAGCTTTAAAGAAAAAAAAATCTAACAGCGGCATTTGGCAGATGAGAGAATGCTCAATGTGAAGCGGGCATGCACTTCAAGTGCTGCACAAGCCAAGCTGTGAACTGCAAGCCAGGTCTCTGCACACTCCTTTGCCAATTTGCCTTTCTCTAGAAGGCAAATCATATTGATGGTAATTCAATCCTTGGCTCGTTGGCTAAAGGTACTGATATTTTTTACTCCCCATCATAAAGCAAGTTTTTTTCGCTACTTTGAGGCCTGTACTCAAGTTTAAAAGGCAAGGGCACCTTTAGAGGAGACACCTAAGAAGTTCTGGTCACCAGAGATATAATTGACTGCTTTGGCTTCATGTCAGGCTTGGGATCCTGGTTCTCAGAAACTCAGGAGTCCATTTGGAGAATAAGGCCTTTCTGACAGGGTAGGAAAGGTGTCTTTTTAAATTCTGCTAGGCTGCAGTATCAAGATATTTGTGACAGCGACACTGGCTAATTTTAGTTATCAAGCTAAATCACTATCAGCCTGAAAAGGCTGCAAATAAATGCTAAGCTGATAAATGACTTCAGGTCACCAAAAAAGTAATGAGTCTGTATGGCCACTAACTGCTGCAGGGCCCAGAAGCTTCTCACGGGGTCTATCAGCTCCAGTTTTCCAAGCAGAACTGCTGCTTCCCTGTAAAAGCTCCCAGTTCCCTTAGCTCCCTTAAGACTTGGCTTTGCCTCTTTACCAAACCCTCCACGCCAGGTGTAGAGAGCTATGCTCTAAACAGCTGTGGCAAAAGGCAGCTGGGAATGCTGGTGTTTCACTGCAGGGAAAGGCAGTGTCAGGCATTGCTGGGCAGGCACTGGATGAGGCAGACCCGGAGGGCACCTTGGCTCTAGTACTGGGAGCATTACAGGGGAAAGCATTCCAAATGGAAACAAACACTAGAATCCCCTCAGAACAGTCAACAGCTCTGACAAAGCTGGGAAAAAAAGGTGGGGGGAGGGAAGGGGGGGGCAAGGAACACCAAAAAATAAACAAAAAAAAAAAAGACAAAAAGAGACAAGATTGTCATCAGTGAGAACCATGAGTAGAGAAGATTAAAGTCCTCTAACAAGGCCCAAGTGCAGACTTCATGGCAGAGAAAAGAAACAAAAAGGAACATCATGTACATTAAAGGTTTGACTTAGAGTGTTTAGGAGCCTTAACACATTGTACTATACACTTTGGGGACTACTCACTGTGCAGACAAAGGAAACAAGGCAGGTTTGTTTTTTGGGGGGCAAGAGGAGAAATGTTTGCATATTTTGGGGGTTTTCAAACATATAGTTGATTTTTTCAAACATATAGTTGATTTAGAGTTCAGAAAACCATCTTTTTGGGATGAATTTGGGAGCCTACACAAATCCCTAATAAGAAACCTGTCTGTACTGTTAGAATGAGACAAAACTTTCTTCTCAGCCATGAGCACAGGCCTCAATTAAGTCTTTACAAAGAGGTTGCAGGGAGTCACCTACAAAACTCCAAGTAAAGATGTGCACAAATTGGCAGCAGCCTGTGTAGTGAATAACACCACCAGCCCAGAGACTCAATGAAAAGGATTCCATGGTGGATGCTAAGGGGAAACAATGGTTGAAAGTACTGGTAACATCAGATGAGAGTTCTGCCTTTGATGCCTCAGATTTCAAAAGGGAAGCATGTGCAGGTAATGAGCTGGAAAAGACTAGCTAGGAAGAAAACAAAACAAAACCAAAACAAACAAAACAGAAAAAGCCAAACAAACCAAACAAAGCCAAACAACTGCAAAACTAAGACAACTGAGCTCTGAGAAATGACAGAATTGAAATGAAAAATCACTTTCTAACAATAACATTGTTGCCCATTGTTGTCCCCTGTCCTGATCTTAGAATATGAGTACTAGGACACTGCTAAAAACTCTTCTTAATAGGGTGCTTCTTTGAAACTACAGGTATTATCTTCAGGTTGATTGCCTCTAATATCATACTCATTCTGTGTACAAAGTATTAGAGCATAAATAAAGTGACACAGAGCAGTTAACTCAGCTTCTGTGCAATTCAATAGCTCAGATACACAACATGGGCTGGATAGAAGCAGGCACTGAAGGAAGAAAACTTCTTTGGTTTTGGGGAATTACAGAACTGCAACTGAGACAACAAATTTTCTAGCAGGAAAATGGAGAGAGTGAAATAAGTGTGAGTATGAAATAAGTACATTAGGTACAGAGAAGAGATAAAGTTATAATACTCCAAGTCAGAATTGCAATCCACTCCTTTGTGTAATAGAGATTCCTTGATTTCCATGCCCAAATCACCTTGCCATTTACAGGGCACACAGTCCGGAAAATTTTGTAGGCACTAAATTGAAAATAGGGGTTTCTCTGTCCAGGGGTATTTTAGTAGGTGATGAGGGCTCTTTCAAAGGCCGGGACAGCGTGAGTGCCACAGATCCCAGCAGGGCAGCTCGTTAGGAACAGAGGGAAGCACTCCATCACAGAGCAGAGAGACCCGAATTCTGAAGGCACAACATCTGGGGCTGGTCCCTCTCATGTGGGTCCAGCTCTCGCCCCTCAGCCACTCCAAGCCACTTCCCCGCTAACTTCTCAACACTTCCCTTCTCCTTTAAAGTTTGGTTTTGATCTTCTCAGCATGAGCTGGCCAAGCACAAGGGAAGGAGCACTGGGAAGTCCTCTATCCCTGCTCTCAGACTTGCAGGAGGTGGCTTTTGTCTCTCAAGTGTCCTTTCCCCTTTGCACACAGGTACTTCTCCCCTCTGTCACCTCCCTCTGTCCATGGGGAGAGCCTTGACTTGTTTTTTTATGGGGTGGGGAAGTTGATTTCAGTACAGGTAAATGAACACCTGCAGGACAAAAGAAAAATCTTTCAAATTAATTTTCCCATAGCATGGCAGCTAAATGTTGATTTTATCTATTAGGTTATATTTATATTTATAAACTTATTGATTGAATCCCTGAGATCTTAAAAAATTCTAAATTTTCATAATTCAATATTTATATCTACTCTTCACCTCTTACTTCTTAAAACTATCCCTAATGACAGCATTTGCTTTCCTGGCCATCACTACTGAAAAACTACATTACATGTCCTGCGAAATATCAGGCAAACATTAATATATGCAACCACTTTCTGAATGAAATTTCTTCAAGTTTAAAAAAAAAATCATATTTTCTTATCTGTTTCAATAGTAGCATTTTCACTATTCAGATTGTTATGCTCTCTTCATCATTATTTCCATTTAATTCCCATTTCACCAAATTTGCCCTGCAAATTTTCACTGACTTGAAAGCGTTGCAGAAATGCTTTCCAGGAATTTCCAAGTGACTGGGAAGGACACTCAGTGCACAGAGCCTGTTAGCAATGATGTGCAGATGTTTTGATCATTGCCTGAGTCATGGATTGCCTTCCTCCCATGGAATCAACCATTGCAGGTAAGGATTAGTTTTGATTTTCTTTTTTTTTTTT